>VMDR010007164.1:0-41841 GCA_007922815.1 Macrotus californicus | reverse complement strand
CTTTAAAGATGTCATTAAGTTAAAATGGGTCCTCATCCAACATGACTGGTGTCCTTATGAGAAGGGACTGGGGAGGAAACATGCACAGAGGAGACCACATGAAGACACATGAGGACAGCCACCTATAAGCTCTGCATTGGCAGCCTGAGCAACTAACACACCTGGGACGGGAGAAAACTGACTCCACAGTCCTCGTGTGACTACTCCTCACTGTTTCCAGAGATACTGGGCAGCTGGGGGTAGGGCTCCAACAGATAAAGAAACTGAGACTCACAGAGAAACGCTAGCCCCCTGCACCACAGGTGGCACAGAGCAGAGCTGGGACTGGGCCCTACAGAATGCCTTGCGCCGACCGCCCTGTGTTTTGGGAAGTCCACTACAGCAGCAGTGATGTGAGCAACCCAGAGATCAGGAACCCAGGGAGCAGCAGAGGGGTTCCTGTAATAGTTGGCCTTGGGGACTGACTCAGAAGGATCATGACTCTGGTAATGGTAGTCAGGGCCAGACACAGGAGATGCACCTCTGCCAACACTTGCTCCTAAGCTCTCAACCAGGTGAATGTAGGGCCTGTGTCCCTTTAAAAGACTGCCCAAGGGGCCAAAAGTGATCCTGAACGCCAAAGGTGAGACTTTCAGGCATCTGAGTCATAGACCTCAACTGCGATCCCCCTTAAGTACACACAGCATAATCAGTGCTGGTTACATGTATGTGTTAACCTGTTCTAACTTGGGCTCCCCCCGGAAGCAGAGCCTGTAAGATAGTTCAGGTGCAAACAGTCTATGTGGGAAGTGATCCCAGGAAACCCCTTGGAGAGTGGGGAGATGAGACCAGAAGGACAAGAAAGCCAATGAAGGGGTGATCCTGGAGCTAGTGTTCACCACGGTCCATAGCCTGGCACCTAGTGCACTTGACTCTGAAGTCCCCAGCTCCAAGCAAGGTAACCATTCTGCACAGAAATGAAAATGTGGGATGTAGTTCCATTTAATGGTGATCTTTTGATCTTTAGGGCTTTGAAGACTCTAAAAGGAAGGACTGTTGTTCTCACGTCCCCTGAAAGCACCAGGCCCTGGGCCACACTTTCTCAGCTTCCTCAGCAGTGGCCACACTGCTCCTAGCCTCCATCACATGGCCAAGCTCCCAGGTGACATATCGAGGCCTGAAAGCTTTCTCATCTCCACCTGGGCCTGTCCCTGTCATCACAACCACCCCCAATAGCTGATATGGGTGGCAGCAGCCCTGTAGCAGTGTTGGGGCGTCCAATGGTGGCTGACCTTCCCATACCATTTCCACTCCCCACCCTACCTGCAGACCCTCAGGCCTTGGAGTGACACTGAGATAGGACCTGTGGACATTTCTGCTCTGTTTACTTAAATGTTCTGCACTCATGGTGAGCATGGTGGCAGCCCAGCACAGGGCCCTAGGCATTTGCCTAACCCTGGCCTCCTCCAGCCTCAGTACAGGCAGGGAGCCCTGCAGCCTGGGGGGTCAGACAGAACCTATGTGTGCCCTTCTTCCGGCCAGCCCTTTCCTTTGCCAAGTAGTGGGCTCCTACCATGCCATGCTCAGGAGTGCACTCCCTTCTGGAAGCATCCTGTCCCAGCAATGTTCCCAGGCCAGCACAGTTATAAGGACAGGTGGGACTGTCTCTCTGGTCACCAAGTGGAAAGCCGAGGAGAACTAAGCTTCCTACCTCCCGTTCTCTTGGTATGAAGAGCACTTTGTGGTCATAGCCATTCGGTGGAAAGCACCAGCACACATAGCTGTCTATCTGAGGCCACGCTGTCCTACACAGAGTCATGACCCAGGGGGCTCTCAGGCACTGAAAGTGTGACTAGTCCGAAATGAGACACTGCAAGTGAGATCATGCTGAATTTCAGCATTAGCGTGAAAAAGGGGATGTAAAATATGTCATCCAGAATCTTTACATTGTTACTTATTGAAATGATATTTTAGATATATTGGATTAAACAAAATAAAATTAATTTCCCGTTTCTTCATACCTTTTTAAATGCAATGCTAAAAATATGTCCAATTACACACATGCCTCACTCCAGACATTTCATGTGCCCTGGTGACAGGGATGGCTGATCCCACGGTCCTCATGACCGTGGCTGAGGGCTGCAACCTGGGAAGGTGAACAGCCTGTGGAGGAAGGTGCTCCCTACTGCACAGTACCTGGGAGAGCGTTCCCAACAGCTCTGAGGTAAAAGGATCTCCCATTCCCATCTTACCGTGGGTCTGTACTGCTGCTGGCTCCCCTGGGCCCTCCACGTGCCAAGCACTATTCTGTGCCCTTTGTATGGTTTTAATCAAGATGAAGCAAGTTTGTTATGATGCATGAAATGTAAGAACATGCCATGTTTGAATTATAAGAGTGCTGTTCGTTTCCATTTGGACACGTGGTTTGGCCCACGAATGCATGATTGCCCCAAAGAGAGCCATGACCTCCCACAGCTAACCAGTAAACAGGGGCAGCCTCCTGGGGCAGAGCCCACGTAAGACATGTGCCCTGTCCCAGCTCTTACTCTGGTACCTGCTGGAATCTGCCACTTTGTAATCACTGCCACAACCGCCCCCGGCTTGGGCACAAATGGTACAGTGCTCCCAGTGAACTAGTTGGTTGCCTGGAGAATGCTTGAGCACCACCAGCTCTCAGGGCCCAAAGTGGTCACAAGTACATCCTGGCCACCTGAGGGATGGGGTGTATCCCTCATTCATCCCAAGCTGGGAGCTTCCCACTGGGTCTGCCAGGACAGAAAGACAGCAGCCAAGTTTTCCTTGTGTGGTGGTTTAAAGGTGACCACAAAATCTTTGACACTCTTCCCCCAAAGAGGTGGACTTTCTTCCCTTCCCCTGAGTCTGGGCTGCCATCATGACTTGCTTTACCCAACAGAATGTGGCAGAGTGAGTGCTGTGCCAGGGTCCAGGTGAGGCATGCCCTTGGAGACCGGAGTTACCAAGTAGGGTCGTCTGGACACCCACCCTGCTGGTGAGACCAGAGGGAGAGACAGAGAGCAATGTTACTGGCCCTGCTGTCCCATGCGTGTCAGAGATGGGACCCAGGGCTGAGAGTGGCACCATCCTGGATCTCAGCCCCGTTCTACTTTAGATGACTGAGGCCACATGGAACCTCTAGGCGACCACCAGCAGAACCACCTAGCTGAGCCCAGCTCAGATTGCAGAATCTTGAGGAAGTAACTGTTTAAAGCCCCTGTGTTGGGATGGTTTCTTACGCAGCAACAGACGCCTGCAACCTTTTGGGATTAGCAGTGAGTGTGCTCTGGGTAAGAGCTCACTCAGTGACAAGAGAGGCAGCTGCTCTAAGTTGCATCTTCAGAACCAACCTGAAACAAGGTCATACTCATCAGATCCCCCCTCCATTCAGATCACTTTGTCGTTTTTAAATTTCACTGAGAAAACCAGTTGTGAAGGGTCCTATAATCCAGGCCTCAATGGAGGCTTGGGGCTCCTCACTGCAAATCTGCCTACCAACACCACAGATTCCGAGCCAGGGGCTGTCGTCCAGAGCATCACAACGGTGTCTGCACCCTCCCACACCTGCCTGCAGTGGGGACAGGACTACATGAAGGTTGCTTCTGCAGAAGTTCTGCAGAGGACGCACACGGTTTGGACCTGGAAGTGGCAGTATTGGGGTTCTGTAAAATATGTGAGCAATTCACCTGTGCTCTGCATGCCCGTACTTTCTCAGCTGTGAAAAGGGGAGCTAATAAAATGACTTCCATGCCAGGCAGAGTATTGGCAGGAAAGCAGAGCTCTACTGGGCCTGTCCCCAGGGGTTCCTGGAGGCCTAATTTTCTTCAACTAAAGGGATGGAGCATCAGACCTGGGACAAGCCTTCCCAAAGTCCAAGGCCTGCACCCTGAGGGCAACTGGATTAGAGATATTGTCTTCCCTAAAATTCAACATTCAAAAGAAGAGACTTAATACTAAAATGTTTTATTGTGTTATAAATTACTTCACATTTATTTCTCCTTTATATTGAGTTGGCCAAAAAGTTCATTTAGTTTTTTCTATATGATGGCTCTTTTTCTGTGTGATGACTCTAGTAGTGCTTAGTTGTCTTTAACTCCGTTCAAAACAATTTTATTAAGATTGTATTGTGACAGCCGTCATATCAGCATGCACTTTTTAAAAAGTTATCAAAATTGGTGAATTTTTGTGCAGCCATTTTAATATTAAAGATGAAAGAAAATATGCAACATTTTTGGCATATTATGCCTTATTATTTCAAGAAAGATAAAAATGCAAATGAAACACAAAAAAAGATTTGTGCAGTGTGTGGAGAAGGTGCTGTGACTGATCAAATGTGTCAAAAGTCGTTTGTGAAGTTTCTTGGTACAATTGACATTTTGGCCCAATAATCCTTTGCTGTGGGGCTGTCTGTATTGGAAGGTGTTTAGCAGCACCCTGGCCTCTACCCACTAGAAGGCAATAGCAGGAGATAGCAACACACTCAAAATATCCAAATCAATAAAGTTATTGGTGAAAATGAAAAATGTGTCTTTTATTTTACAGGAAAAAACTCAACAGACCTTTTGGCCAACCCAATGTTATAGTTACAGCATTAAATTGATTTTTGTGGCCACAGGTAGCATATCTTAGCTACGACTTTCATTTCAAAATAGCAATGGGATCATTTCAATGTATTTTCTGTAAAAGGGAGTGCTGGGTAACATAAAGTTACAAAGAACTTGCTCTAAGGTCTTGCTACTCCAAATGTGGCCCCAAACTGGCAGTGGTGGCACCACTTGGGATCTGAGTAGAAATGCAGACTCTCAGCCTGCTCAGACACACTGAATCAGAACCTACGTTTGAGCAGGTTCCCAGGTGAATGGCTGCTCCTGAAGGCTGGGACAGTGCGCTGCTTTGAGGGGTCTGGTGAGGGCGAATACCGAGCCACCATTCCCACTCAGTCTTTGAGCCCAGGAAGTGGCGGGGGCCTACGGCCTGGCTGCTGAAGCTCCATGGGACAGGACCTGTCCTGCCAGGGCTACAGGATGCCAGCCTGCTGGAGGCAGCTGCACCCAACCAGAGCCAAGCTGCCAAGGGGCTGCAGGAGCTACGAACTGCTCTTTGGGAAGGACCTCAGCAACAACCACCATGGAAGGCCGAAGGAAAATTCCTCGGCAAGGGAAGCCCCCACAGGGCTGAGATTCCTTGAATAGAAATGTGGGGGGCTAGGAAGCAGGCTGGCTCAGGCTTGAGTACTCCCTTTTTCAAGACTTTCTCAAGCTCCTCAGCTGTGCTATCTGTCAAATGGGAGTGATCTGGGCTGTGACCTCAGGCTGGTGGTGGGGATAACATGAGAACAGAACTTGAAGGAGCCAGCGAGGGGTCTGGCCCACAGCAGCTGTTCAGGCAAAGCTCTGAGCAGCTCAGCAGGGCTTTGGGCACTGTGCACACGAGGCCATCTGGAGCCCCCTCGGGGGCGCAGATGAGGGCAACGAGGAGCTGGGTCCTGAGTGGCTGTGGGCGAGGCCTGCCCGGTCCACCTGAGGAGGCTCTGGGGGAGAAGGCTGCCTCCCGAACTGCCTTGCTTTGCTCTCTTCCCCCTGCCTGAGCACTAACACAGCCTGCACTTCACAGCATATTCTCTATCGTGCTCCTGAACACAGACGCACGTGTCTTTAGAACAAAACAGACTTGGAGACTGACTGTGTGGCTTCCCAGCTGCCACAGATGGGAGTCGAGCAGCTAGAAACCAAACCCATTTGCCCACCATTTGTTGAGCAGCTATCATGAGCCGAACTGCAGGAGAATGGATGGGACACACAGTCCTCGCCTCACACACTGTTCTCTTGAAGGGACACGTACAACGTGGGGCACTAACTCTCAGAAGGAGTCAAGGGTTTCAGGCAGGTGGAAAGCACGGGGATTGTTGGTGTGGGGCAGATACCGTGGAGGACAGCTCTCGGAGCACATTGCAGAGTCACACACAGAGCCTGATGGGAAGGGCACAGGCTGGGGGGAGAAGAATCTGGCTGCCACCCTCATTCTGTCTACAGGTGCTTAGTGTTCTGGGTGTCCTGGGACACCTCTCTGGGTCCCTGTCCACCCTTCTCCACCATGCTCAGGACCCTGCGGGCTGACTTCTAGGCACTGCTCTATGAATTCTGGTTGGTGGGACTCAAGCAGCAGTGGAACATCTGGAGAAGGGGAGAGGGAAGGGCTGAGGACTATATGCTGGTGGCTCCCTCCCCGCTGCCTCCTGGTTTATCACTGCCCAAGTCCCTCTCCTAAGGCTCCTCTTGGTGACACTTCTCCCACAGCGGCAGTTATTACAAGTTCCAGGAACCTGTCCTCCCCTTGTCCCCCAAGGTCTAGGGTGAAAACAGCTTCTCACAGGTGCTGGTCCATGAGTGCCTGTCCCTCCCACTCTCCCTGGTTCCCTAAACCCTGCTTGAACCTCTGAGGAGAGTCCACTCTGGGAACACTGCTCAGTGTCCCTGTGTGACAGTCCCCTTAAGCTGAGACCACCGAATCTAATTCTTCCTAACTTTACAACCTTAGGCTAAGAGTAATTACATATAACTCTATGTGTCCTATAAGTACAAGACATTTACAAGGAGCCAGAATGCGTTAAGGGTTCTTTCTGTTTGTTTTTAAACTGAATCCTCACAACAGTCTTATGAGGCTGGTATAACACTGTTTTCTCCATTACTTAGATGGGAAAGGCAAGGCGAAGAGTCGTTGTTTGAACGGACATGGTGTGACGTTCAAGCCCAGCTCTGACCCAGATCTTCTTGGAGAGCTACAAGTCCTCGCCTGTTTCAGAAATGCTGAAAGGGTGTGCAGGGAGGGCTTCTCGGAAGAAATGTTCAGGAGCTGGTGGGAATGTGACCCTGAGGCTTGGAGAGGGGACGGCTAGAGACAGAAAGCAGGCAGCTGTTGTGGGGAGGAAGCGAGTCACTAAGAAAGAGGAACATGAGAAGAGAAAGAGCAGTCCAAGGGGACAAGGACACCAACAAGAACAAGGAAACCCTCAGACTAGTCGGGGAGAAAGGGAAGAGAAAGTTCTCTAATAATCCCACCTGCTTGCCCGGCACAGCACCAGACACTACACTTAAATTCTAAACACTCCAACACCTTCGATCTAAGTAAGGTGGTGTCAATCCCACTGAATTTCACAATGAGGAATCTGAAGTTCAGGGTGGCTGAGGAAAGTTTCTAAAAACTCAGTCTCAAATGGCAGAGCCAGAATCAAAGCCAGGTTCCTCTGACCCATGGCCTCTTCTGGGAGAATGGCAGAGGTAAGGGCCCTCAACACAGAAGAAGGAGGAAGGGGTTTAAGAAAGAAGAGGGTGTAAAAGATAACAGTGATCACAGTCGATTTTAGCAGAGTGCAAGGGTGGCACACCTTGCTCACTGGGCTGACCAGCCCCAGGGACGCAATCTCTGACTCATGCTACATTTTCAGCCAAGTTGACACTTCACCCAGGGATCTCCCGCTGTCTGCGGTTTGGCTGTGCTCCCACTCCAGACCTCCAGACACGAGCTTTCTGTTCTCTTACCTCTGGACTTCCTCTTGCTAAACACAGACTGCCAGACAATGGTCAGGGTGAAGAGCAGAACGCTGAGGATCCCGACACAGCACACGAGCACAGCATACACGTAGAGATCTGAAAACAAGGACATGGCGGTGACCACCGAGATGACGCACGTCAGAGGAGAGGCACCAAATAAAATAAATGTCTTACACTTTACCAAAGTCAAATCAAAATGAACCACAACCCAAATGTAAACTATAAACTAGAAAACTTTGGGGGAAAACCTAGAAGAAAACTCTCTGGGATCTTGGACTGAGCAAGGAATTCTTAGACTTGACCCCCAAAGGACCGTCCATAAAAGAAAAAGTTACCACATTTGATTTTATCAAACTATAAATTTTGCTCTATAAAAGCCCACATGAATACAATGAAAAGACAATCTACAGACTGGGGGAAACTGTCTGCAAACCACAAAGTGAATGAAGAACTAGTATCTGGAACATAAATGACTCTCAAAACTCGAAAGCACGAAGTAAATAATCCTGTTAGAAAACGGGCAGGAACACGCAGAGACGCTTAACCAAAGAGGAGGTACACGTGGCAAGTAAGCACAGGGGGTGTGCACCTTCCTTAGCCACTGGAAACGGGCAACGTGAGGCCACGGTGAAACACACCACAACTATCAGAACAGGTGAAATAAATACAGTGACAATGCCGAATTCCGGCAAGGATGCAGATCAGCGAGGCCAGTCGGACACTGCTGGCGAGAATATGAAATGCTACAGCCACAGTCCCTCAAATGACACTCCAACAACTAACTGGCACTCGACCCCTCAGTCACATCCCAGGGCATTTGTCTCAGAGAAATGAAAACCTAAGTTCACACGGAAACCTGTACACGTCTGTTTAGAGAAGCTTTATTCAGAATAGCCCCAAACTGAAAAACAGTACAGAGGTCCTTCAGCGGGCATGGCTAAGCAAACTGGTTCACCCACCCCAGGGAACACCACTCAGCAATGAAGAGGAACTAACCACTGGCACATGCAGTAACCTCTCCAAAGAAGTGTGCTGAGTAAGAAATAATCCCAAAAAGGTTCCATGCAGTGCAAATTTATGGAGGGAGCGGGAGGAACATGGGCTTGGCTGTAAGGAACACTCGTGGTGACGGGAATGTTCTGTGTCCCAGGTGCGACGTTGTACCAGAGCTTTTCGAGATGTTACCGCTGGGGAACCAGGTGCAGAGTACAAAACAGCACAAAAGATCTACCTTCTATTTCTCAGAAATGCGTGCTGATCTATAATGTTCTCGAAATAAATTTTAAGCTCAAATTGTTAAAACATGTTCACATATGTCTTGATAGACTGGGTGGCTTAGGTGACAGATATTCCTTTCTCAGAAGGTCAAGGTGCTGGCAGATTGGCTGTCTGGTGAGAGTTATTTCCTGGTCTAGAAACATCTCCTGGTATCCTCAAACGGCAGAGAACCGAGTGACAGCAGGCAAGCTCTCCTGGGGTCTCCTCTTATAAGGAAACTAATGCCACGCATGGCGTTCCATTCTCATGACATAATCACCTCCACACACCATCACATCAGGGGTTAGGATTTCAACATGAATTTCGGGGGACACAAACATCCAGCCCATAACAACACATATCCATTGCTCAAACCCCAACGATCAATTCTAGCACCAATCTGATTGATAAAACGCTCAGAAGGTGGAAAAGAAAGCCAAAATCTTTATTTTAACCTTCTACGCGACAAAATACCACAGATGGTTACACTTGGCAAATGACTGAACTTAGCAAAGATGTTTCTCTGCTGACTTAAATTTCTTTAGCCAATAGACATCAATCATCAGCCATGTTCGGCTCACTCCTAGGTATGAGAAATATAACAATGAACACCCACAGGTCCTCTCACCAAGAAACCAGAGGTTGCACAGTACTAGCAACACTAGGAATGTGTGTCCAATACTAGGAACAGGCAGGGAAGGGACACAACCCAGCCTGGGAGGGCTGAGAGGGGATTCCCAGAGGACTGGAACTCTGCTCTGAGTCTTATCTAAAATAACACAGGAAAATGCAAAAATATGTAGAGAAAATAAATATATATAGAGAGAAGAAAAGTATTTGACTTTCATCACCCTGAATAAGTACTGCTAACATTTGGTGTCCATTATGATGCAGATGTATATAATTGTAAATTAAAGTCCTATAGTTTCATATCTTGCTTTTTGTTTAATCTCATTTTCTCATTAAGCTCTCTTCAAAAATTATTCTGAACTGTTTTTTTTTAATGTGAAAAGTTTATCATATTAATATGAGCAATTTAATATCTTATTATTGGCTACTCAAAGTGTTTCTAACAGTTCTGTATAGGAAATGATTCTATGATGAGCATTTATACGCTTAAATCGAAATGCACCTCTCACATTATGTTCTTAAGGTTCGGTTCCCAGAAGTAAACTTGCTCGGCCAGCAGGAACTCGCCTCGGCAAAGCCCCTGGGACTTGGAGAAGCAGTTAGGTGAGAGCTTAAACTGAAGGAGCGAGCATGCTGGGAGTGGCGGGGGGCAGGCTTCCACTGCGAGCCTGGAGAAGCAGGTGAGGCTTGTGGTCAGCGAGAGAGGAGGGAGAATGGGATGGAATCAGATATCAACTCTCCCTCGAAAGCTCCTGCCCAGAGAAGCCTGGTGCAGCTGAGGCCTTGAGCTCCCCAGGGTAGTAGGCTCAGTCAGCTCTTTTTTGTTTTTCCCTAAGCTAGTTTGAGTGGGGTTCTGTTCATGGAAACTTAGGGGCCTAGGCAAAAATAAGTGGAAAGCATAACAGGACAATACTGCACGTGAAGAGAGGACCTACACTGATTTTTCAGGGAGCGGGCGGGGCACTGTCTCCTACAGAGGGAGCTGGGAGTCAGTCCTAGAAGCAGAGAGGGCCTGGAGTGAGGTTCTAGAACATGAGAGAGTAGAACATTGCAGCAGGTGCTGTGCAAGACACCCACTGGTTTTCCTACGAGGAAGCTACTGGAAGCGTTCTGGGGTAAAGCCAATTCAGGGGATGGTGGGGGCCAAGCCCTATGAAGGAACTAGAGTTGGCACGTGAGGAGTTTGAGACAGAAATAGATGGCACGTGAGGAGTTTGAGACAGAAATAGAAAAAATTCTCTCCTACACCCAAAATTAAAACAGCCTTTCCATAGATGTTCCTGTCTCAGATGTGCGGGCTTGGAAGATTGATATGATGGAGCACTCCACAAGTGGTCAGAGTTAGGAGGGAGGCTTGGGCCTCCATTTAAAAACATGAAACTCTGAGGGACAAAGCAGAGGTCATAGAACAGGCTACGTGACAGGACACAGGCTGGGCCAGAATGTGGGGAACATGTGACCGACCGGTCCTGGATCCTACCCTGTGGAGCAGGTTCTTTGGGAACAAGGCTACAGAGCCCTGTCTGGAACAGGAGTGTGGGGAACAGTGTGGTCAGTGTCAGGCGAACAGATGTGGGCCAGATGCCCACACATGTGCCTCGAAGGGGTTCTGGAGAGGTGGTCCCTGGACTAACAGACAAGGGAAACTTGGCTTCAGTTTCACTCTTGGGTTAGAGCAAAACTGCCCTCCTCTGTGCCACTGGAGCAGGACGACGTGATCCACAAGCTCACCTCATCAGGCCTTCCTTGGTTCCGGGACCGCAGAAACCAAGGAGGGACAAGGCCATTGTGAGAATCCCCCATGTGTCCCTGGAAGCACAATGCAGACATCTGTGGCAGGAGGCCAGGGGCTCCCAGAGGCCCATGTTAGGGTTTCAGATCACAGCCTCTTCAACATGACACAAAGGGGGCTCTCCACAGGCAGACGCAGATACAGAATCATAAAACATCTGGCCGGTCTGGAAGGCTCAGCAGACCACCAAGCACACAGGCCCTCCGGGAGGTGGACACTGGCCAGCAGGCACCAGCCACCCGTGTGTGAGTCCCCACAGGCCTCAGATGAATTGTGCCTGTGCTCTGTTGTGTTCTGAAGCTGTGTGAACCTTAAAAGTGTGGACCTGCAGGAGAAGAAAAGCTTAAAAGAAACAAAAACCCTGAGTTTCCCTAGACTGGGCAGCAACCATTACCCAAAAGTTCTCATTTTTCCCTTTGCTCCCAGCTTTCTTTTTGCTGCACAAAGACTATGGAAAAAAAAAAAAAAAAAAAGATTAAACCCTGAGCCATTTAAGCCAGGGTCACAAACTCCTCAAACTCCAGGGCCACCTTCCACAACGGGAGCTATTGCCAACCTGTGACTTGCCTGACAGGCGGCCATTCTGAGGCTGGAAAGCCAGACTAACGCCTTTAACTTTTAGGTAAAACCTCTATAATTATAAATGTTGGCTCAAAGGTTTTTAAAGAGACCCAGCCAAACAGTGTTTGTCCTGAGATTGACAAGCCTTCAGGACCAAATTTAACAAAATGTCTGCACACAACTGTATCTTGGATTCCCCTTTAAAATACCACATCTACCCGCGCACTCAAAATGATTCTAAAAGTCGTATTATATTCCCTGAATTCATTTGCACTTTTGTCTTTTGCTATTGCACTGCCAAAGGCACCCACGCCATTTTTAGGCCCAACTGCAAGCTGCCACACAGAAAACGTCTCCCACAGCCACCTGCACAGGCCTCCCTGAAGCAGACGGTGGGGCCGGTGGTCTGGAGTGATGATCACGGGGCTCAGGTGACGATCACGGGGCTGGGAGGCTGAGATGGCGTGCACAGTGTCTGCGTGCCAGCTCCCGCCTTCCCACAAAGCCAAGCCACAGTAGGCCAGGAAGAGTGGCCCACCAAAACAGCAGACAGCACCTGTTGCTGGGCAACCCTGAGGCCTACAGGGGCATTCAGAGCTGCTCTGACACCTGGTGACCCCAGCATTCCTCGGCAGAGTGAAGGAACACGCACTCCCAAACCACTGAATCTGGACAGTCAATGTCAGCCCTCTGCATTTCCAGAGCAAAGGCCAGTGCCGAGGAGATGGCCGCTCTGTAGAGAAGACTGTGTCCGGCTATTTCTTATCCAGCCTATAATGTCACCTTGCTGGGGGCAGAATACCTGAGCGACAGCCTAGAGGGGTTTTAACTCCTTCCAGCATCTCCTGGGAGGCCTGACAATGCCTGTCTTTGTGCTGCTGTGCACAGCTGGCCCAGCTAAACCCAGGAGGATGGATGGATATCCACCAGCAAGCCCTACTGCAGCTCTCCCATCCAGGAACAAAAGGGCAAAGGCCTGGGAGCAGGCGCCAGGGAATTTCAGCTGTCCCCTTGACCTCGCCAACACTGTGGCTGGGTTCAAAAAGCAAAGCCCAAGGGAACCCGATGCCGAAATTATCGGAAAAAAGCACTGTGGAAACAGCTGCTCTGAGGCATCATGCAGAGCGAGACTGCAGAGTCTGCTTTTCAGAGGGACCTAGTTTTCTGTGTTGAGATGAGAGGGCGTGTTGAGCTACAGGCATTGTGTAGAGTTAAACAGAGAGTAACCCTGATGCTCTGCAGCCATATGTGAATTGTAACATATTATTAATTAAACAGAGTGTTTCAGAGATGCTGATTCTGCTGCAAGGCGGATGGGGACAACATGCTGTTAGGTCAGAGTCGCTCAAGAAACCAGACAGACGCAGTGAGCCAAGGAGCAGGGTTTGTTCGTGGGGAGTAGGAGGGGAAAGTGAAGCCGACCGAGGGAGGTTACGACTCGCTCGGTTGTTCTTAGGGCAGGGTTTTAAAGCGCAAAAACCCGCAAAGGGTAACCGGTTGGGGTGTCAGAGTCTGATTGGCTAGAGCTGGTTGCTGGGTGCCCTTTCTGCTGACCATTGTTCCTGATACATCTTGTCAGGCTCAGGTCAAAGCTGCACCCTGTTATGCCAGAGAGGCCGACGCCAGACCCCAATCTCTGCTGGACATCTGTTTGTCCCGGGTAGGGTCGGCAGGCAGTTTGCCAGGCTACAGTTTCCCACGATGTAGTTCTCTCGCCTGCTGACTTTCCATTCCTCCTAGGCCTACCAACGTCTGTCCACACTACAATCCTCCCAAATGTATAGTGTTGGTCTTTGAAAACACCTCTAGCCCTGCCAAAGGGCAAGCTATTGGATCTTCCTGAATGTAATAATCCAACTCTCGGGGCGGAGAACAGAGTCCGGGTTACTACTAACAAACCTGCAGAGATTGTTATGTGCCTGATGATAGAGAGGGCTCGCCCATCACAGCTGCCCGTGACCTGCCTTAGGGCCCCCAAGACTGCCCTCCGTCACGGCGCCTGGATCACAGAAACACGGCTAGGTCAACCACTTTTCCTACTGCTTCACCCTGTGACTTGTCACTTCTGTGGCTTTGCTAGTGAGCAGACACTCGCTGGATGAAGGGCTGAGGGAGGAAATTTGGGGTTATTTTTCTAGACGGTCATCAAAGAAGGAAAGAGGCAGCTGCAATGCACACAGGCAAATACAAAGCAGGGAATACAAAGATCCCTGTGAGGGCAGAGGGCAACCTGAGGAACACAACGAGGATTTACGACTTCAACACAGAAAATAAACCCGAATGGTCCCCCTGGGCTGACACCTTAGGGCTGGCAAACTAAGTTCAAAATTATGGTGACATTTTTCTAAGAGAAAACGCCTCGACCCACTGATTTTATCTAGATTTTGGACGGGTGGGTTTTACTCCAAGTGCTCTTGTCTAGGGCAAGCTTTGCTTCCACCACACCTGTTAACAAAAGACCCAAGGCACACACGTTTCCTAAGATTCTTTTGACAAGGTCATGCTCATCAATAAATGCCCTGCCTTCACTAGATACAATCCTTCTCAATTTCCTGATCACCTCTTAACATTAATCAGTTTTGCACTGATCAAAGGCTCTGCCTGAGAACTTACAAAGCCCATTCTTGCGCTGTTTGTGGGCACAGTCCTCGACCAGTCTGCGATATTTTTGTGGCTTTCCTTCCTTGAAGGCAAGGTCTCTCAGGCTGGGCATGCTCGGCATGGGGGCCAGATCACTCTGCTGCGGGAAGCTGCCCTGTGTGCTATAGGCTGTGCACCTGCCCACTGGGTGCCAACGGCACCAAAGAGCAAGGTGTAGCATCAGGAACACGTCCACGTGTTGACCAGTGTCCCCTGGAGAGGCAGAACTGCCTCCTACGGAGAAGCACTGTCCCAAAGCCCAAGTGGGAGTTCACATCAGAGCCCCACCTGCCCGTGGCTGGGCGCCATCCTGGAGTCTCTCATTGGTGAGGGCAGTGCCCAGCAAGTGTGCCCGTAACAGGTCTCCAGGTGATGCTGGTGCTCACGCTGCAGGTCTGAGACCAGCGTAGAACCACTGTTCCGAGGCTTGACTGCACGCTGGAGATCACCTGGGGAGCTTTCCACAAGTTCTACCGCCACCAGAACCTCCAGAAATGGGGTACAGGCAGCAGCGTTTTCAAGGGTCCCCTGGTGACTCTAAAATGGGTCAAAAATCCCTGGCTTAAGGTTTTCTAACTGTTTCCAGAATCCCAAACTCCTTAAGAATCTGTGATAGAATTAGTTCACAGTGGATGCACTTTCTATTTTTATGACTTGAAGACCCCACCCTGATACCACCTGAAAGTGGGAATTCTGGACCAAAAGAAAACCACCCCGAATTACACCGTTGAGGGCTTTCGCCTCTACCTCTTCAAAGCCTCAGCTGATCCCGCCAGAAATTCCCGCCCTACCCTTGAGTAAGTTCGGGCTAGGAAACAACTTGGCATCGTGGCAGGACTAAGAAGTGAGGGTCTTTGCCTTCTGTTCCATTCCTTCCTATTATTTAAAAGTGAGATAGCATCTTATAATAAAAATATGCAAGCTTTACCTTCAAAAAATGCCCAAGTCTTTTTCTTTTTTTCCAAGGATGAATCATCAGAAGCTTTAAGGGAAATCACTGTAAGACAAAAAGAAACAGCGCAGCATGAAGCAGAGTAGCTGCGGACCAGGCTCACATGGCAATCCAAAATCATGCCACATGGCATACATGGCACTTTTTATAAAATAATTTCTACTTTTGCAAAACCACGTTTAATTGTCAAAACTCACAGGCCATGGGGAGGTGCAGCGACTTACACATAACAACTGAGAAAGCTGACACATGAGGGGAACTGAGATTTCTGTTTAAAGCCAGGAAACGGCAAAGCTGAGACACAGTTCGACAGAAGTCCCAAATGCCCCACATTCTTGCAAAATAAAGAATTCCACGATGGGAAGTCCAAGGACCAAAACATTATTTCTTTTACAGTTTGACGTCCCAAGGTAGAGAAGCCTGAGGTCACCTGACGGCTCAGGGTTAGCGCTCTGAGCACCATTCTGCACACAAGCCAGTCACACGAAGCAGCAAGCACCTGATTCTGAGACTGCGCTGTCTTGTCGGCGTCCCGTCTGTGGCTGGCCACTGACTTTACTGTGCCTGCTTTCAGCAGTCATGGAAACAGAGCTGAGTTACACCGCGCCAAACCTTGAACATCATACGAAAGAGTCTGAAACCGTGCATGGCTTCCACGCATGGGGTAACATTATCATAAGTACAAAATATAAGAATTAACGTAACAAAATTGGAAACTATCAGGGAACTAAAATACTGTCCGAGAGAACTCTCTGAGGTGACAGGAATGTCCTGTCTGCACTGCCTATACGGCCGCAGTCACTGGCCACACGTGGCTTTGTGGCTAGTCCACGTGGGACTGAGAAAGTGAGTTTGCAGTTGTATTTCATTAATTTAAATTTAAATAGCCACATCTGATCAGTGCCTACCAAACTGCAGAGCCCTGGAGAAGAGAATCTGGGACTCTAATAAAAAGAAGGCACCTATCTATCTACCTACCTTATCTCTCTATTTATCTATCTATCTATCTATCATCTATCATCTATCTGACACTGTCCTCGAGGAAGCAATTGGGACAGCTGAAGTATACGTGCTCACATATACCATGTAACATAAATGCATTTATGAAATACAAACATGTGACTGAGGAGGCTAAAATGCAGGTGGGCTCTCTTTTCTTACTGCTCTCCGGAGCGCTGGGTTTGCTCTCAGTCTGACGTTTCTGAAGGACTCCTCTCCCACTGGAACCTAAATTCCCCAAAACCATAGGCAGTATCTTCTACCTCTGTATCCTCATCCTTTGGCACGCTGCCTCATAGCTGGTAGGTGCCTAGTAAATAAATGATCTTTTTCTTTCTAATGGCCCCACAAAGTAAGTGATCTGGAAGTCCAGGAATGAATTCAGTGGATATTTGGTCTTGCATGTGATATTAGATACTATTTGTCCACCATCTTCCTTACTTAAGTTGCCCCATCCACAGGCCCTATAACCGCTGACTACCAGAGCAACCCATCAGACTCCCCCTCAAGCATTTAAACTAAGAAACAGGGTACATATGGTTGTCTAGACCCCGGGGCCGAAGGAAACTGAACTCTGAGGCAGGCAGCTGTGTTTGGAAAACAGGAAGGCAGGAGAGCATAGAAGCAGAGCCAGTAAGGGAAAGGTAGAGATGAGAGGGCCTTTGGGGCCGGCAGACTTGACGTAGACGGCGCTCTGGGCCCCAACAGGGCTGATGTATTGCATTTGCCATCCTTGCATTCCACGAGCTCGAGAGCCTTAAACTGTCGCCTCCTCTCCTCTGACTTCCCTCGAGTGGGTTTTCACAGCTTCAACTAACAGAGCCTAGGCTAGGCTAGGCTAACTACAAAGAGTCTTAACGACGGCAATCCAGAAATTAGAAAGAAATCTCCTGGGTGCTTACGTTTTCAGACAGTCAGGTATGCCCATCATGGTCCAGAGCCTTACTTACCACTTCAAGTGTGCTCCATGGACCAGCAGCTTCAGTGACACCTGGGGGCCAGTCAAAGGTGCAGAATCACGAGGGTCCCGAACCAGAGCTACTGGATCGGCATCTGCTTCTAAACCCAGACTCCCCGGGTGGACCACATGCACTTTAAAGTCTGAGATGAACGGACTACACTGGGTTGAAACACTAAGTGCCATTTACTTGCTGTATGACTGGGAAAGTCACTTTACCTCCCAGTGCCTCAGTTTCCCCACTTGTTATGCAGGGATAACAAGCTCCTACTCTCGGGGTAAGTGTGAGCATCGAATGTATTAAAGCATGTGAAGCCCTCAGAACAGTGCCTGTGACCTAGCGAGCCATCTCTATCCACAAAGTCGTTAACTGTCTAAGACTAGGATTTCAGTCTCTTTCTCCCCTGCTCGAACATCCACACCTAATGCCAGCATGGACCTGTGCTGCCAGCCCTTGACCTCAAAGTGTGAATCTTCGATTGTTCAAACGGTCCATGAGAAAGAGCTCCCTGCCCTTTGAGCTAAATGTCTGCAGCTCAAACAGGCTGTTACCATTCTAGCAAAGACAAGTACCTTCAGACCACCTTTCATTCATCTTTCATTTCTTCCTTCTCAAATTTGTTGGCCCTTGACCTAGTCCAGTTACAAGTCCCTTTGCCTTATTTGGGACAGAAGGTAAGACCTCCCTAATTGCCACATGGAGATGTGTGCAGAAAGAGCCAGCACACCGGGGTCCCAAGCTAACAGGGCTATAAGAGAGGAATTCAGGGATGCTCAGCTCCCCCGGTAGCAGCCGTTTCACGGGGAAGTGCAGCTTCTTTGATCAATAGCATCAGTCATACTCTTTATCTGCTCCCACAAGAAAGAAAAACTCTTGCCACAGTTTCAGAAATTTTTCCAAGTTTCTGCACGACAATCTTGTTTCAGCTGCTAATCCCCTGCTATCTCAGAGTGAATTTGACACAGCCAAGCCACGTGTCAGAACACAAACCATAAGGACACACTGTGGACAGAGCGAGGCCACCATAACAGCAGGGCTTTGTAGTGGACGAGCGGTGGGTCCACCGACTTTATTAGCGGACCTCCCTCCACAGTCAGCCTGCGGAAGCTGAGTGGAAGAGGCCACTGAGGGCTGCACGGGACAGCAGAGGATTAAGTCCTTCACGGAAAGGTTTTGCTTGGCCAAGGAAAGAGTGGCAAATTTTCCAGTCACAGATTACTAGTGTTGGTCAAAAACTCTACGAGGTGAAATGCAATCTCTTGATCGAAGAGCATGTGCAGTGGCTCACAATGACTTTAGCCATCAGGAGGTGACAGCCCATCACTTTCAACTGTGTTCGCCTTACCTGGTGATCGAGCCAGACTCCCAGACAACTGAGAAGAAAGCAACAGCGGCCCTTCATAACCAGTCCTGGTTCTGCCTAAGCGCCAGCGCGGGGGCAGCTGGAAGTCCTTACTCCCAGGCAGCCACCTAGGACTGGGGCAGTTCTCAGTTTAATCCCTCAGGAATTAGGGAGTCACAGGCTGCCAGCCTTTTTAACCGATGAGTTGTCTTATAGGATTCTGATGCTGGGTGGGGGCCGCACTCCTCTGGGTACCGGAGTAACGGCCAGGAGGGAGCAGAACAGGAGCGAGTAACACTGCATGACTCTCCCCAACTCGCGTCTTTACTCACCCTCCTTCTTACCCCTGATCCAGGTGAGCTTCTGACAAGCTGCCCTGCTCTGAGTGAGAGGAATGTGGTCAACACCCTGCTCTGGGTGGCCTCTGTCTTGCCCTGTGCGCTGAGACTGGCCTTTTGGCAAATAGCTAACATGGGAGTGGGCCGGTGTGCCCCTTGGGAATGTTTCATTGCCCCAGTTGCTGCTGGCACTGTTGCCAGCCCTGTTTCCCAGACAGCCCTACTTGGGGCCACTCACGTGCACCCTCCTTTCCCATCCTTCCTGGATCCAGAGGTCCCAGGAGGGTGGGTGGCATAAAGAACCCCTCCTCCCACAGGGCTCAGGGCCTGGAAGAGGGTGGCGAGGAGGAAGTGTCACTCTCAGTGTCAAACCACTTTTCTCGGCATAGCTTTACAAGACACAGAGTGGGCATTTGGTTTCTGTCTGACTCCCATGCCCATTATGAGTCGCATGGAGCTCACGGGGAGAAGGGGGGTAAACAGCACTCCAAAGTTGTCGTCCACTGACCTATTGACCACCTGGTAATTTCCCTGGGACCCTGGTACCCAGGTCAAGGCCATCTGCCCTTCTGGTGAGGCAGTGGCCCAGATGCCGGACCTGCAGGTGGTGCTGGGGCCCCTCCCTGAGTGAAGGGGCGTGCTGTGACAGACACCCTGTATTGCCTCTTCTGGGAGGAACTGGTTAAAAGTGGCCCAGGATCAAACAGTCTGGAAGAATGCAGCACAGAGGTACCAAGACACACAGATCGTATCAGTCTTATGTCTGGAGGAAGCAGGGAAGAAAGAAAGACTCTTAGTCAAACCCCTTTAATAGGGCCCACGGGGACACCACCACTCTGAGAGGTGTGAAAAATGAGAGCCTTGATTCCTAACTTGAACAAAATGTCCACCGACTCCCCTAGGGAGGGCATGTTTCACAGGCTGTGGCAGATTGTGTTCCCTGAGCTCACGCCAAGACCCTGTGACAATGACAGTGCTCAGGGCCAAGGGGCCTCCACTTCCCTTCCGGGTCTCTGTTCACCAATGACAGTGACATCTTTGTCTGGACCTGTGCTAAAGGACTGATCTTGTCATTCATGGAACAGAGGGCTGACAATTTTTAGA
The DNA here is from genome assembly GCA_007922815.1 of Macrotus californicus. Taxonomy (NCBI): domain Eukaryota; kingdom Metazoa; phylum Chordata; class Mammalia; order Chiroptera; family Phyllostomidae; genus Macrotus; species Macrotus californicus. The sequence goes on along the minus strand of VMDR010007164.1, from coordinate 21,723 downwards.
GGCCCTGGGAAGGCTCCCTTTTTGCCAATATTCTTTCCTACCTGTTCACCTATGCCCAAATTCCTTTAATAAACAATCGTACAATTAAAAGTTTAATTTGCATCCATAGGTTAAATCCAAAGTGAGGTATACATTTATGACACGGAAGCCTTCCAGAATGCAGGTGTTGATGGAGAGGGAAGTAAAGAGGGCCCAGCACAGACACAGGAGTGAGCGGGCCCGAGGGAACAGCAGCAAAGATATGGGGAAAGACATGGAGATTGGGAGACATACCTTCATTTTTCTCTTCCTACTGCTGGTCAGTCTGAGCTAAAGTATTCTCCAGATTCTCCAGATCTTTCCTTAGTGCCCAAAGCCTAAGATTTCTAAAATTTTAGTGTTAGGAGGAGTAATTGGAATTCTGGTTAAAATGGAGATTTCCAGGCATCAACCTGAGCTTCTGGTCTGAGAAATCTGGGGAGAACTCAGGAATCTATATGATTACGGAGCACACCTTAAAGAAAAGTCTGAAACTTGAGGTCCCTGGGACCTACGTGGAGAAGCCTTGCCTCACACTCCTAGCAAAAGTGGGCACCGAGTCCACGGAGACATGGGAGAAGGAGTTTAAGTTGTTAGGGGCCAGACCCTGGGCCCCAACATCCTGTCCAGCCTAGGGCAGGGTCCAGGGCTGGGAACTAAACCAACCCTCTTCATTTTAATCCAGGAAGAACAAGAAACAATAAAACCTAAGGACTAAGCCAATCACACAAGTATTGTTTTCAAAGGACTCTGAAAGGGCCCCTTTAAACAGCAGTCTTTCAGTGCAGTGAATACAGAGTGAAGAGCATGGGTTTAGAAGAAGTTCTTTCAAAAGGGCAGGCATCTATCAGGATCCATGTGCCTTCCCACGTGCTGACTCAAACTGAGAAACTGGAGAAAATCTGAGTCAGAGAGGCCTTCTCCAACGGTCACCTAATAACGCTTACACACTCCCTCCCCAGTAAGTGTGTTGCCTTAGAACGTCTCACTATGTTTTGCTTGTTTATCTTATTTCTTACCCACCTCCCAGGATGAAGGGCAGGGACTGTATCTTTTCTTCACTTCTAGAATCCTTCCTGGCTGTAACAAGTCATAGTTACTCTGAATGAAAGAGTGAATGGAACAAACAGACTGACCATATTGGTGGGTCAAAGTGTTGGGACCATGACATTATGACATTCTGGGAGACAGGAAAAAGAGGCCAGAGCAAGGGCCCCATCCTACCCAGCCATTTTCTTCCACTGGAAGCCACGCCTCAGAAGCATTGGGAGTGAGCTAGCACACCAGGCCAACAAGACAGCCTACTACAGAGTTCTGGCCAAGATGCAGACATAGGTAAATATGCTTTGCTTTCTTGTACAACCAAAAGAAGGACAATGACAAATTTAAAAACAAAAATAACCAGAACTATCAGAAAATCAAACTGTATGGAAGTCCAACAACCAAGGAGTTAAAAAAGAAACATTCATCCAGACTGGCAGGAGGGGTGGAGAGGACGTGGGGCAAGGAGATGGACCAGGTGTGCACGAGGTGGCAGCTGGTGGTCTGGGCAGTCCCACATTTGTGTATGGAGAAGCCAGGAGATACAACTGGAAAGAGAGACAGCCCACACAACCCAGGGTTCCAGGGCAGAAAACTAAAGCCTCAAAACCTCTGGCTGGAAAAACTTGTGGGGACTGAGGCGGCAGGAGGAACTCCCAGCCTCACAGGAGAGTTCATTGGAGAGACCCACAGGGTCTTAGAACATACACAAACCCACACACCTGGAAATCAGCACCAGAAGGGCCCAATTTGATTTTGGGTGGCAGGGGAAGTGACTGACAGCAGGCCGAGAGCCAAGTGAATGGCATTGCTCCCTCTCTCACAACTCCCACACATACAGCACCACAACTCAGTGACTTGGGTTGCCCCACCCTGGAGAATACCTAAGGCTCTGCCCCTTACAATGTAACAGGTGCACTGAGACACAAAGTACAGCCCAAACGAAAGAACAGATCAAAACTTCAGAAAAAGAATTAAGCCATGAAGAGATAGCCAACTTATCAGATGCACAGTTCAAAACATTGGTAATCAGGATGCTCACAGAATTGGTTGAATATGGTTGGAAAATAGAGGAAAAGGTGAAGGCTATGCTAAGTGAAATAAAGGAAAATGTACAGGGAACCAACAGTGATGGGAAGAAAAATGGGACTCAAATCAATGGTGTGGACCAGAAGAAAGAAAGAAACATTCAACCAGAACACAATGGAGAAACAAGAATTCGAAAAAACGAGGAGAGGCTTAAGAACCTCCAGGATGTCTTGAAATGTTCCAATATCCGAATCATAGGGGTGCCAGAAGGAGAAGAGGAAGAGAAAGAAATTGAAAACTTATTTGAACAAATAATGAAGGAGAACTTCCCCAATCTGGCAAAGGAAATACACTTCCAGGGGGTCCAGAAAGCTCAGAGAGTCCCAAAGAAGTTGGACCCAAGGAGGAACACACCAAGACACATCATAATTACATTACCCAAGATTACAGGTAAGGAGAAAATCTTAAAAGCAGCAAGAGAAAAGGAGAAAGTTACCTACAAAGGAGTTCCCATTAGACTATCAGCTGATTTCTCAAAAGAAACCTTACAAGCAAGAAGCGGCTGGAAAGAAGTGTTCAAAGTAATGAAAGGCAAGGACCTATATCCAAGATTACTCTATCCAGCAAAGCTATCATTTAGAATGGAAGGGCAGAGAAAGTGCTTCCCAGATAAGGTCAAGTTAAAGAAGTTCATCATTGCCAAGCCCTTATTATATGAACTGTTAAAGAAACTTATCTAAGGAAAAGAAAATAAAAAATTTGAACAGTAAAATGACAACAAACTCAACTATCAACAACCAAATCTAAAAGTAACAAAAACAAACTAAGCAAACAACTAGAACAGGAAGAGAATCACAGAAATGGAGATCACATGGAGGGTTATCAGTGGAGGAGTGGGAGGGGGACAGAGGGGGAAAGGTACAGAGAATAAGTAGCAATAACGGTAGGTAAAAAATAGACAGGGGGAGGTTAAGAATAGTATAGGAAATGGAGAAGCCAAAGAATTTATATATATGACCCATGGACATGAACTAAAGTGGGGGAATGTGGGTGGGAAGGGGTGTGCAGGACAGAAGGGAATAAAGGGAGGGAAATTGGACAACTGTAATAGCATAATTAATAAAATATAATTTAAAAAAAGAAAAACTGAGCAAACAACTAGAACAGGAACAGAATTATAGAAATGGAGATCACATGGAGGAAAACGTACAGGGAGTAAAGAACATAAATGGTAGGCGCAAAACAGACAGGGGGAGGTTAAGAATAGTATAAGAAATAGAGAATACAAAGAACTTATATATATGACCCATGGACATGAACTAAGGTGAGGGAATGCTGGTGGAAGGCGGGTGCAGGGCAGAGGGGGATAAAGGAGAGAAACAAATGGGACAAGTGTAATAGCATAATCAATAAAATATACTTAAAAAAAAGACAGCCTTCTATGCAATGTTCTGGCCTTAGCGTGACATGCTTTGAGTCTGTTATGATTCACTTTACAGCCTCTGAGTTCTTAGCTTCTTAGAACGGAGGAAGTCCTCAAACCTTAAGGCCCTGATCTCTGGTCTGTAGACCTTGCCAATTTGCACCCAGGGGGCACACAAATCCAGAGAGCAGATGCCATCCTGCCTCAGTTTGCTCAGGCAGCATTTTTCACAGATCGATGGGAGAGAAACATCTATGGGGACTGGAAGAGGTTGGTGGTATGAAATATGCACACACAAAAAAAACCTTAAAAAGACCCTTAAATAATATAGAGATGAGTCTAAACCTTGCTCCAAATTTTAAAAAGTAATGTGCTCAGTTCACTGGCCTTTCTTACTCCGTGGTGGTTCCCAGGGAAAAAATTAAATGTGGCTGTTTCCCCACTATTTACTAGAACAGCATTCCCAGGGATGGTAAGTGAAGCCCCAGAAACACAGAGGCCTTCTCTGTTTCTGCTCTCAGAAGTCTGCCTATGGCTTTTGTTTCCTCTTGCCCTCCAAGACTCAGGCCAAAAGCAGTCAGTCTCTCTTGGGGTTCACACAAAGCATCGTGTAGTGAGGGAGCAGCTGATGAGAGACGGAAAAGCTCTAGCTTTGTCTCTTTCAAGTCATTCTTTCCTTTGCATTCACTCTAAAACAAATTCTAAAAATCAAACAAAAAGAACAAACAAAAGACAGATTCAATAGACTTTCCTCATCCCCCTGCAGTTGGAAAAGAAGTCTGCATGCTGAAATGCAGTCAGCTGCAGACTGCCAAGGACATGTGTGTCCCCAATCAGCAGCTAAGCAACCTCGATACTTAGGGCTTGGTAACTGGCCCTCTCCAGATACGACTCCAGGATGGGTCTATATTTTTCCTTGCTATTGCCTTCCACTCCTTGTTGCCATTAATTAAAATGGTATTTTACCAAAAGGTCTAGATCTCTCATTCATTCTTTCATCCAAAGAAACTGTTACTGAGCCTTTTGTGCATGATGCACTGTCAGCTGTGAGGATGCACTTAAGAAGAGTATGCCATTGTCTCTGGAGTCAAGTTCCCTGCCAGGTCCAGCATGCCAAACTTCCCTTGTACCACTGTGCACCCTGGCCCTCACTAAGGACAAACACTGAGCGTCCGACTCCATCCAGTCACTTGTAAATTCCTTTTCCTCCTTGCCCACACCTTTGCTCAGGCTAGTTGGTCTTGATACGGCATGGCCTATCCTGTCACAGCCCTTCTCGCCCGGGGCCCAGCAAAACCCCACATCCTCCCAGGGGACCTTCTCATATTCTCCCAGGAACGTACCCTTGTCTCTCTCTAACTCCCTTGTAGCCTTCCTATATGGCCCTTTTGCACCCTCATTTTATTAACAACCTCGATAACGTCTATCCGATCTACAAGTACACCCACACCTACACAAGTCTTCTCCTCTGGACTGTGAGGCTGGTGCCCCAGGAGGGTGGAAACAAACCTCTTCTCTCTCGCTTCTGTTGGGGCAAGGTGCCGTGGCCACAGACTCATCAACCAGGGCAGGTTACACATTGGCTCACTTTACGTTTTCAATCTCTTCAATTCTTCAAAACAACGGCAGTTGGAATGAGGGTAGGTACAATGAAGAACTGTTCTAAGTGTTGTTTAAATTACACTCCAGTTGTCAATTTGTTCCCTTTGAGTATCTGGACCTGTTGACACTTTAAACATCATGATGTGTGCTTGTTTAATTAAGCAGTAGCACTCAATGTTTAGTTAATCTCATTCCTAATTATCTCCATGTCTCTGGAGAAAAAGGAATTATTTAATTTCTTCCACTGAAACTTGAAACACCAGTTCCCTGTGGCAGTATTCTCAGATCCAATTATTAAATTCCCTCTAATCTTATATTATAATATCATCTTTGACCCCAAATACTTTTAGGTAATAGTCTTCTGTTTGCTTTGTCCACTCCTCACATTTAAAGCTTACGTATATGGTTATAAGTCAAGTAACAATTTGGCTTATTAAAATATGCTGTGTGGGGTGAGACTGAAATACTGATTAAATTGCAGGAGACAGCCTTTGCAAGTTGCTTCCTTATCAGCATTTTCATTGTTGATGAAGACATCTCCGTTTCAGAATATCAGGCTGCTTCTGAGTCTGTGGGTGTCTGAGCCAGGCTGAACAGCCACTGAGGGTAATTTGTTTACGAAGTTTGGGGACTCGAAGCTGCTCAACCCCTAAAAGCAGAAGTCTAAAATGAATGACAATGTCACTCTGAAGCCTGGGAGGTTGTGCTCCCTGGTATAAAGGACCCATGCAGTGCCCCAAGGCTGAGCCCGGAATACTGGCCTATCTCCAAGCTTATCAACAGCTAAGGACATGAGGCACTTGGGACGGGCCAGAGCCTGCCCTTGTCTGGGCGCTCTCAGGCTTCATCTCAGAAACTGTCTCAGGACCCGTGACGAAAAACCAGGCTTCAGGGCTAGTCCAGCCTCCCATCCCTACCCGGGCTGCCCTCTTGCTTAGAACAGGATCTGCATGTCCTGGGAGGGACGTGCCAGATCAGTGACCAAGGAGGACACAAGTAAGAGTCACAGGGACATCAAGCAGGACGGAAAAGGCTGTGAGACTCGCAAAGCTTGGGGAAAAGAGTCCAGGGCTCACTGAAGAGCGAGACAGAACACAGACAGGAGTGCCTGGACACGGGGACACTGAGTGGAGATGGGGAAGGGCATGTGGAGGGCAATGGGGACCCTGACACCCCAGTAATGGGAAGACAACCACTTCCTTTGTAAAGTGCACACCAACAGATGCACAGCAAGTGACCTGCCACCGCTGAGTGTCGAGAACAGACGCAGGTCACAGGTCAGACACTCCTATGTGTCTGCAAGGACAGAGTATAACAACCATCCTCAATTTATTACCAAAACAAAACACAAATTACCACAACTGGTGATATGTTATTTAGCACTTATTGGAAAGATTTGGGTCCCTACATGTCAAATCTTCACTTGACTTCAAAGTGACCTTGGAATTTACTCCAAAGAGAATAGCTCACCTCAGTCTCTAGGCACATATTATGCTCTCAGATTTTAGGACAGAAACACTTATGACCCCACTACTTAAAAAGCAAAACTTGTTAGCTATTTCTTTTGGCCTAAGGCTACCAAGACCCAAGAGCACTTGGAAATCTCTGCACTAGTTTATCTGTGATATCTTCAATTCAGAAACCCCAGAACACTCCCAAAACAAGTAAGTCCCCTGAGCAAGAGAGAGTTCTCTGAGCAGCTTCGTCTTCCTGTTGGAAAGCACACAGACCTGCTCATACTCCTCCCACTTCTATCCTGACTTCCTGGTTCCACCAACTCCAGCCTCGCCGTGCCTCCCGTGTCTGGTGCTGGGCACTCAGGACGGACTTCCCTGCTATTCCTGGGGTTGGGTGGGTTCCCTCACCATGTCTTAACTGCAGTGAGGCCCACACCTGCATCTCACCTGCTCGTGATGAAGGAACTAGAAGCAGTGACCTCAGGATGTTTGTGGCTGGAGCTGAGGACACAGGGCTCACTAGGCTGCTGAGATGGAGGGGAGCCCACCTCACCCCCGCCTGGAACACTCTGCCACTCTGGATTTTGTGCACACTGACCTTCTGGGATCCTGGGACAGAGCTGCAGCATCCTCACGCTGCGGTGCTGCTCTTCCACCAAGGATACTCCACCTTCTCTGCACAGCCAGTGGGCTGGCCAGGAGGGGTTGCTCCTCCTGTTGTCCCAAATGTTGGTGTTTCCCAGGGCTCCTTCCGTGGCCCTGCCCATTGAGGCTCTCACACACCCCCATGCTTTCACCTCTCTGACTCAGAAATCAGCTCTCACTAGCCAGACCAGACAGAAGCATCATCCATGTGTCTGTGTGCCAACTGGACATCAGTGAAGGATGGCCTCCTGTCACATCACTCTCAGGCCTAAACTTCACCCCTGGAGCAGCTCCATCTCTTGTGGTCCCTCTGTCAGCTGTAGGTACCACCTTGGCTGTCACTGCAAATCTCTCTCCCTTGCTCGCATCCAGTCAATTCTAGTCTTCTCATTTGACCTCTTAGTGTCTCTCCGTTCCTACTTCCAAATTTAGTCCTCCATCATGTCAAGCCTGAACAACTACAAAAGACACTCCCTCCTCACCCCTTTGTCTGGTCCCTTCAGATCCATGTCCTAAGCAGTCAAGAGAGGGATCTAGCAAAAGACTTTAAATGCTTTGCAGCCTAAAGCAGAGATTCCTCAAACTTCCTAATGGTAAAATCACCTGGACTGCATGTTAAATATTCAAATTCCATCCCAGACCAAAAAGACTAGAATCTCCTGGGCAGAGGTTTGGGAGTCTCCATGTTAACAGTGGCCCTGGTGATGCATATCAGTAAGCAAGGCTGACAATACTGGCCTACAAGATCAATTAATTATAAATTCCTTCATATTTGGTGTAAGCCCTCCCACCATCAACCCTGCCTCCTTCCCCGAGTTATCCATAGCTGCCCTTGCCTCCCAGCTTAGGCTCCAGAAGTTGTGACCCACTGTTGCAGGGCCCCCACCTACTGAGCATACTGGGATGCCTCTCCTTCCCATTCCCTGCCCCACCCGAATGCCCGAGTCAGTGCAAGCACTGCCTTCTCCCTCAGCCTAGGTGCCTTCCTATGGGATCCCGTGATGTTTGCACGCTTATCATTGCACTTACATGGTGGCATCATATCTGTTTATGCATCCGCCACCCCTATGGACAAATCCATGTATACGTCCCCAAGTTTCCAGCATAGCAAGGACTTGGAGCAGAGCAGGTGCTCAATAAATGCCCACTGAGCGAAGGAGCAAATGAATCCACCAAGAACTGCTGAACTCTGTAGGCGACATTATTTCCCGGTGCAATTTCTTCACTGCGCTGAGCAAAGCTTCCTTGGCTGAACTTATTATGTCTCTGAGGGCTGCCACTCATTTCCTTATCATTTTTGACACTCTTCTGCCGTCTGAATCTATCTTTTTAGAAACGAGGTTCCCAAAACAGACTGTGTATTCTGCATCACCGTCTCACGAGCACAGTGCACTCGACACAATTGCCGTTCTTCTCAGGGACACCAGGACAATTTGTACGTGGACGGAAATGACACCAGCTGTTTGTGCTGCCATATCACGTTGCAGATGCACATCTAATTCACCACCATCACCACCAAAGTCCCTTCACAGAGACAGCCTCTTAGCCTCCTGTTGACTATCCAGCAGTGCCTGCGATCCATTTTCCCCACATGTATTACTTTGCCATTTTCCAAATTGAATCTCATTCTGTTATTTCCTGCCCATATTTCTTACCTCTCTGGATTCATTTTTATTATGTTTTACTCCTCGCAAACATTAAGAACATTTGCCAATTTTGTGTTTTCTGTAAAGTTCATTAGGGTGCAGTGTGCTCCTTTTTCAATGTCATTGATAAAACAATTAAATGAAATCAAACCCAACATTGACCCTCCTGGTTTCCACTGGAAATCTCTCCAGAGGGTCCAATGCCGTGTGTCACTCAGGACATGTCAATCCATTTTCCTGCAGGCAGGGCTTTCACTCAGTGAGAGGGTCACATGGCACAAGCAAATGAAGGATCTGTGTGACAGTCTGCACCTTTTCTTCTACTTTGGGTAATAAAAATGACATTGACAAGTTCATCTGGCATGACAGACTCTCTAAAGTAAGCCAAATATGACTCCATTGTCATCTAAAGGGTCATAATATACATATACCTGCTACATTATTTATCATTTCATTTTGTGCCAACCAGCACCAATAACCCTACAGCCAAACCTCCTGCCGCAATCTCACACATACACGGTTTTCCGACAAACCCCAATTTAATACTTCCCCATTCATCAAAATCCCCATTTCCCATCATATTTTAATAATTTCACACTTCACACGTAAAATGGCTATGTATGCTGTAATCCAAATTGCTACATCCTGTGTTTCTTAGCCAAACACTTTTAGGGTGTCCTCAGGAAAAAGCCATGACAAATTCACTCATTAATATAAGTTTTTCCCCCAATAATTTGCTACTTATTTTCCTTTGTCACCACACACACATGCTTAAGATTAACCCTGTTTGGGGGAAAACTCAAAAATATAGAAAGAAAAGTAAAGCAAATAATACTGCTGATATTGAGGTGGGTCGGGTTTTTTTTTTTTTTTTTTTTTTGCTATTAGGTTTTTGTTCCCTTCTTCTACTTTGCGTGATGTTGGCAAAGCATTTTAAAAGCACAGAACTAATGAGCTGAATTTGTCAGGGGCCACCATCTGAGTTACACAGTATGCAGGTAACAGGCTGCAGGTTATGCCCATTCCCCGGGCATCCCTTTGATTCATCCTTTTCTCTCCCACCCCAAAGAGCTAAGCAAAGTATGAGTAATGTGGACTAGTGTGCTGTAGTAATAGACTTGACTCCATAGTAACATCGACAAACAATCTAAAGGTGCTAAACTGTAATCGATGTTCATGAGAATTTAGTTGTGGCAGCCCAATAATATTCATGAGTTTCATTTACTCAACAACCAGGCACGTGAGCTTCCACAGTAATGACCTTTGCAGCTGGTGGGCTCGTTGACATTCTCATCCCCTCCTCGTCAGAGAAGAACTTGTGACCTTTCTGAAGTGATCATTCATGGGCCAAAAAGAATTCCAGCGAAAGAAAAGTGAGACGTCCTGGAAAATGCAAAAAGTACCAAAAGGCAAGAGGCATGCAAGTTCCTTGATTTTAAAAAAAGTAGAAAAGTAGGTTTTAAAACTATAGGCTATAGGACTTTTCATCTATCCATGACAGGTTTCTAGAATGGATTTTCTTTATTATTAAGACTTTATTTTTTTAAGAGCAATTTTAGGTTCAGAGCAAAATTGAGGGAAAGGTACAGAGGTTTCCCATGTACCCTACACATGCACAGCCTCCCACACTATCAGCATCCCCCACCAGAATGGCACAATTGTCATCATCAATGAACCTACACTAACGCACTCACATCACACAAGGCCTGTAGTTTACATTAGGGTTTACTCTTGGTGTTGTACATCCCATGGATTTGGACAAATTATTAATGGCATGAATCCACCATTATAGGATCACAGAGTGTTATCACTGAAGTAAAATCAGATGTGCTCCCCACCGACTCATCTCTCCCCCTACCTAACCCTGGCAACCACTGAACTGTTTACATCGCCACGGTTTTCCTTCTCCAGAATGCCGCAGAGTTGCTATCGCACAGTTTGAGAACCTTTCCAGTTGGGCTTCTTTCACTTAGTGATACGCATTTAAGTTTCCTCAATATCTTTTTATGGCTCAACAGCTCATTTCTTTAGAACAGATTTATAAATACAGGTTTTAAGAAATTAAAAAAGGATAAGGTATATTACTAAGAGACATTGTCAGGCCAATCCTAATTGCTTTTCTGATAGGTTCACTCGTGGGACCATGAACAAGTCATGCGTATGTCAAAGCTGGCTTTTCAGTAAAGTAACTGACAGTCTTTAACAGTAGCCATGTGAGCTAAATGGCAAAATATGGTCGAGATAAAGGCTCAAGTGCTAAAGTGAAAATTCCTAGTACTGCAACAGGAGATGACTCGCTCCCTCTGAAGTGCTGGCCACTCACTACACTAAGGTAAGAAAAAGCAATGAGATATAAGTTCGTAGACACCACTGAGAAGCAACTGAAGAAGACCACCTGCAAAAAGCGAGATGGAGAGATCCGAGACGGCCTCAGAACAGGTGGAAGACACACTCACCTCCTCGCAAGACCACACTGGTATTACCACAAAAATGTAGATCGATTACCCTGAACAGCCAACTGGAAACTGGCTGAAGAGGAGTCTTATAACCAAGTATTGGCAGAAGCAGCCACATTGAGACTGGTAGGAAGGGCTGACATGCAAAAAGGACTTCCTACACTCCCGTGGGTGGCAGTTGAGATGCTGGAGGGACATCTCAGATGTAAAGGTCACCCCAAGAATTGTGGGGTCTCCACCACACACCTGGGTCCCCAGCCCAAAGCACCAGAGCTGGGAAGAGACACCCACATAACATCTGGAGATGAAAATTGGCAAGGTTTCTGTCCACCAGGGAGAGTCAAGAGTCTGCTAGAGACTCAAGGGCCCTCTTAATGGGCCTTCACACCAAAACTCATTCACAACCACTCACCCTGGGATCCGGTGGAGGGAGGGCGGTGCAGACATCAAGGGAGAAGTGTATGGGATTTATGTCCCTGGGGAGAGAGCTGAAGGGACAGATGTCAGGACCCCCTATGCTGAGTCACTCTAGTGCATCACGGACATCATCTTTCTTGGGTGGAGCACTTCCCTTCACAGGGCACCAGCCTGGGGGAAAGCAACTGCTGCACCATCTGGACTACCTCTTGCCCCACCCTGTGGAGCTTACACCCTCCTGAGGGGTCAGCTGCCTGGACTGAGGTGTAGAATGCTGGGAAGACTCAGGAGGTGTCAGTGACTTGGTTGTGTGGCTCTGGAGTGGGGGCTATTCCTCCCAACTTTCCTGTGAACCTGACTGGCACCTCTCCGTCATGGGAGATCCACTAGCTATGCCCTCTGGGCTCCTGGCGGCCCTACCATCTCAACTCTTGGTGGCTCTGCCCTGCAAAAATGTGGGAAAAATACAGGACAGACTTAGTTATGTGGCTCTGGAGCTGGGGCTCCCTTTCCCACTCCAAAATCCCCCTAAGCCTGACCAGCAACTCCCCCTCTCCCAACTCCCTACTGAGGTCAAGCTCCTAGCAGACTTCAGAGCAGACTGAGTGGTGTGGCTCTGGGATAGGAGAAACTTCCCCCACATGCTGGACATGTGCAGAGCATTCCCTCCACATGGCCAAATCTTGGTCTGTTAGGGCCTGATAAGCCCTGCTGGCTTTATCCTGACAACTTCCGAGACCCTGCTCTACCACAAAGGCATGCAAGTGCCCAGCAGGTAGCACCTAGACTTGTTATACCCTGGTGCATTGGCTGAATGATCCCAGACCAAGCACTGGCAACAAGTTTCCCTGTATCACTCTGGGAAAACCAGTCATCCCTACCTGCTGACTCACTGAGAACCTATCTCATGCAACTCAAGTACTACCAAAGGCTCTTTCAGTAGCTGAGCCTAACAGGCAGCCAGAAGGCTGAGGCAGGTAGAAGTGGATCTCAGGACCCTTTGGGACTTTTGCTGGCCTGCCCTTGGGCCTGCTGCTGGTAAAAGCTGGCCTTGGTGCACAGCCGGATCCTCCGGACGCATACCCAGGCCCAGCAGAGGCAGCCACAAACTGTGGATTGCTTTGTAGCTCCAAACAGGTTGCTCACGGCCAGTCACAGGCAGCTTCTGACATTGGTCTGCAGAGAAGAGTCCCTCCCCAAAAGTCCCAGAACCAATACCCAGTGGTCAGCTCCAGATAGTATCAGAGAAAGAGTCAATAAGCTTCACAAGTAGCATACGCAAAGGAAGATCTCAGAAGGCACCAGACCCTGCTGAGGACTCCACACTTACAGCCAGCACCTGCACAGCAGCTCGAGGTTGGGACTGATGCTCACAGCCAGCCAGCCTGAGGGTTGACACCACACAGGAACAGACCAATAGCAGTTAGGACTCAATCATAACAGGAGGACCCACATAACCCACACAAGGATCATTCTTTTATTCCTTATATGGAGCAACCAGCACCGGTGATAAAGGAGATGGCACCATGGGGTCCCACAGGACACCTACTACATAAGGCCACCATACCAAGACTGGGCGTCACAGCAGATCTACCTACTGCATAGAAACAAACACAAAAAGGCAGCCTAAATAGGAAGACAAAGAAACACGCCCAGAAGGAAATAATGGGAGAAATCTCCAGAAAAAAGAGCTAAATATAATGGAAACGAAAATTTACCAGACATAGAGTTCAAAATATTGGTTGTAAGAATGCTCAAGGAATTTAGTGAGAACTGCAAGGAACTTAGAGAACGACAACCTGAAAAAGAACAAAGAAACCATTTAAAAAAGTCAGAAATGAATATCACCAGATCTGAAATGAAGAGTACACTAGAAGGAATAAACAGCAGGTTGGATGAGGCAGAGGATTAAATCACCAATATAGAAGGCAGAAAAAATACCCAATCTGAGGAGCAAGAAGTAACAATAATTTTTTTAAATGAGGATAGTTTAAGGACATTTGAGACAACATGCAGTAAGCCAACATTCACATCGAAGGAGTACCAGAACGAGAAGAGAGCAAGCAGACAATGAAGAAACGACTTGAAGAAATCATGACTAAAAACTTCCCTAAGTGACACCCAAGTCCAGGAAGAGCAGGGAGTCATAAACAAGACGATCCCAAAGAAGCCCACACCAAGACGCCTCATAATAAAGAAGGCCAAGGACAAAGACAAAGAGCACATCATAAAAGCAGCAAGAGAGAAACAGTTAGTTGCCTAAAAGGGATCTCCCATAAGACTGTCAGCTGATCTCAAAATAGAAGCATTTCAGGCCAGAAGGAACTGGCATGAAATACGTAAAGAGATGAAGAGCAGGGACCTACAACTAAGACTACTTCACCCAGCAAGGCTACCGTTCAGAAACTGAAAAAGAAACAAAGAGCTTCCCAGACAAGACAAAGCTAAAGGAGTTTGTTACCATCAAACCAGTGTTATGAAAAATGTCAAAGGGTCTGCTTTAAGAAGAAGGAAGAAAAAACAGAGGAACAGAGTCAAAACAATAAAATGGCAATAAATACATACCTACTAATAATCACTTTGAACTTAAAGGGCATAAATGCTCCAATCAAAAGACATAAGGTAACAGAATAGATAAGAAAGCAAAAACCACATACATGCTGTCTAAAAGAGACCTATCTCAGAATGAAAGATACACACGGACCAAAAGTAAAGGGATAGAAAAAGATATTTTATGCAAATGGAAATTTTAAAGTGCTGGGGTAGCAATGCCTACATCTGACAAAATAGACTTTAAAACAAGGCTATAGTAACAGACAAAGGAGGACACTACATAATGATAAAAGGAGCAATCCAACAGGAGGACATAACCCTTGTAAACATATATGTACCAACACAGGAGCACCTAAATATGTAAAGCAAGTCTTGATGGACATAAATGGAGAGATCAGAAGTAATACTGTCGCAGGAGGAAGTTGTAGCACCTCATTGACATCAATGGATAGGTCTTCCAGACAGAAAATCAACAAGGAAACAACAGCCTCACATGACACACTAGATCATAAATGTCCCTGTTGAACATAAGTGCTAAAATCCTCAACAAAATGGTAGCAAACCAGATTCAGTAATGCACTAACAGGATCATACACCATGATCAAGTGAAATTTATTCCCAGCATGCAAAGATGGTACGATATCCACAAAGCAGTAAGTGTGATATACCGCATAGACAAATGAAAGATAAAAATCATGTGATTATATTAACAGATGCAGGAAAGACATTTGATAAAACCCACCATCCATTTATGATAAAACTCTCAGCAAACTGGGAATAAAAAGTACGTATCTCAACACAATAGGCCATGCATGGCAAACCCACAGCCAACATCACACTCAATGGGCAAAAGCTACAAACATTTCCCTCAAGACAAGGATGTCCGCTTTCACCGCTCCTATTTGAGAGAGTACTGGAAATCCTAGCCACAGCAATCAGACAAGAAGAAATAAAAGGCATCCAAACTAGAAAGGAAGAAGTAAAACAGCCATTATTTGCAAATGACATGATACTGTATTCAGAGAACCCTGTAAGAAAGGGAAACTAAGGAAACAATCCCATTCATAATTGCATCAAAAAATAAGTACCTGGGAATAAATTTAACCAAGGATATAAAAGGCCTGCACTCAGAACATTATAAGACACTGAGGAAAGAAGCTGAAGAAGATACAAATAAGTGGAAGCGCATACTGTGTCCATGGATAGGAAGAATAATAAGTACCTGGGAATAGATTTAACCAAGGATATAAAAGGCCTGCACTCAGAACATTATAAGATGCTGAGGAAAGAAGCTGAAGAAGATACAAATAAGTGGAAGCACACACTATGTCCGTGGATAGGAAGAAGTAGCATCATTAAAATGTCCATCCTACACAAAGCAACTGACAGACTCAATGTGGTCTCTATCAAGATACAAATGGCATTTTCACAGAACTAGAACACATCTTCAAAGAAGTTTATATGGAACCACAAAAGGTCCTGAATAGCAACAGTGATCTTGAGAAAGAAGAACAAAGTGGGAAGAATCGTGCTACTTGACATGAAACTACACTATAAAGTCATAGTAATCTACACAGCACAGTACTGACATAAAAACAGACACATAGATCAATGGAACAGAATAGAGGGCCCAGAAATGAACCCACATTTTTATGGTGAATTAATATTTGACAAAGGATGCAGGAACAGACAATAAGGTAAAGAGTGCTTATTCAATAAATGGGTTTGGGAAAATTGGACAGGTAACATACCAAAAAAATGAAATTAGACCACCTTCATACACCATGCACAAGAATGTACTAAAAATAAATTAAAGACTTAAATGTAGACTTAAAACCATAAAAATCCTCGAAGAAAACATAGACAGTAAAATCTCAGATTTTCTCATGGCAGTATTTTTTGCTGATATAACTGCTTAGGCAAGGGAAACAGAAGAAAATGAAACAAATGGGACATCAAACTAAAAAGTTTTTGCACAGCAAAGAAAACCATCAACACAATGAAAAGACAACAGTGAATGGGATAGCATATTCACTGATACATCCAATATGGGTTTAATGTTCAAAATTTATGCAGGGCTTACAAAACTCAGCACCAATAAAACAAACAATCCACCCTTGCCGGTGCCTTGGCCCATTGAAGCATCTTCCTGTGTACCACAAGGTTGTGGGTTCGATCTCTGGTCAGGGCACACACTTAGGTTGTCAATCCCCGGTGGAGGTGTGTATGGGAGGCAACCAGTGGATGTTTCTCTCTCACTTCTTTCTCTCTCTCCCTCTTCCTCTCTCTCTAAAATCAATAAACATATCCTTGGGTGAGGATTAAAAATAATTTCAATTTTAAAATGGACAAAGGATCTGAATAGACACTTCTCCAAAGACGACATTCAGATGGCCAACAGACATATGAAAAGATGTTCAATGTCACTAATCATCAGAGAAATGCAAATTAAAGCCACAATGAGATATCACCACACACCTGTCAGAATGGCCATCATCAATAAGTCAGCAAATAACAAGTGTTGGAGAGGATGCAGAGACAAGGGAATCCTAGTGCACTGATGGTGGGAATGCAGACTGGTGCAGCCACTGTGGAAAACAGTATGGAGTTTCTTCAAAGAAGTAAAAATGGAACTCCCTTATGACCCAGCAATCCCACTTCCAAGAATATATCCAAAGAAATCTGGAACGCTAATCTGAAAGAAATGCACTCTTATGTTCATTGCAGCCTTTTTTTTACAAGATTTGGAAGCAGCCCATGTGCCCATCAGTAGATTTTTGGATAAAAAAGCTGTAGTATATTTGCATAATGAAATACTACTTGGCTATAAAAAAGAAGGTAATCTTAACTTTTGGGACAGCATGGATGGACCTGGAGAGTATTATGCTAAGTCAGTCAGTCAGTCAGAGAAAGACAAATGTTGTAGCTTTTAATTTCACTTATATGTAGAATCTAATGAACAAAATAAACTAAAAAAATTGAAAGACCCACAGACACAGTGAACAGACTGACAGCTATCAGAGGTGAGCATGCAGTGGAGGCTAGGTAAAAAAGATGAAGAAATTAAGCAAAAAAAGCAAAAAACAAAACCTCATAGTCAGACAATAATTTGGTGATTACCGGAGGGAAGGGGTAGGAGGAGGTAGGAGAATAAATGGTGGTGGAAGGCCACTTGACTTCGGGTGGTGAAGACACAATATGGCACACAGATGATGTATTACAGAACTGTATCCCTGAAAACAACATCATTTTATTAACTGATATCACCCCGATACATTCAATTCTTTAAAAAGTACGATAACTCATTATGTTGCTGAATAAACGGCAACAACTTTTCTATAAGCCGGGAATAACCGATTTAAAAGAGATCCGTGTGTGTTCGTGCGTGTGTACAGGAAAGGGATAGATTCTAATTACAAGTATAAAAAACTAGAAATAAACACAATAAAAATGTTTAAGACTTATGTGAAGAATTCTTTAGGCAAAGGTATTTACAAAACAAACAAACAGACAAACGCTGAATGCATGAAGGAACACAACAGGTGCCTGAATCGGAACATTTAAAATCACGAAGACATATAAGATGTATAAGTCCACCCAATGTAATTTATAAAGTCAATTAAGTCCCAATAAAATCAAACTCTAACATAATCTTTACAAAACTAGGTAAGATCACCTGAAAGAGAAATTAAATGCATACGAATAAGCAGAACATTTATTTAAAGAGTAATAATGAGACTTGCCTTATTCTATAATAATTAAAACAGTACTATAGTGGTGAGGCAGACAGAGCGTACATTTAAATGTAGGAATTTAGCTTATGAAGACTGTGGCATTTCAGAACAGGGAAATTTTATTTGATCAATAAATAGATAACATAAGTGCAACAGAACAGCCATTTGGCAACAAAAAGTGAATTAGCTACTCCACACCTTATATAAAAATGGACTCCAAATAGATAAAGGAGTAAATCTTTCTTTGAAAACATTAAAGACAAATATGGAAAACACTTTTATAAATTTGGGGTAGGAAATACTTTCCTAGATAAGCTGTAAAAGCAAGGTACCATGTGCAATTTGTTGAAAATAAATTACATATCAATAATAAAATACAACTAGAAAAAAAAAAGAACAGCATGTAGGAAAAAATGGCAAATTTGACTGCATAAATATCCTGAAAATGTAAAATACCCACATGACAAAAAAAAAAAAAATAAAGTGTAAAGGCAAGTAACAAATAAGAAAATTTTGCACATGTACCGGCTAACAAATTAATAATCAGAAAAAAAAAATATGTATAAAGATAGCAACCAATTGAAAAATAGGCAAAGGTTATGGACAGGCAATTGACAGAAGAAAAATTTTAAACAGTTGTAGGGGAATTCAGAGATGCCATGGTGCTCCAACAGCAAAGGCGTCTGGGAAATGTTGGACTCTTTAACATTCTGTGACTGTTTAACTCTCTGTAGCCTCGGGTTTGGCTAACTACCCAGAAAGCCAGAATGCCGCCCAAAGATAGATGTCATTCCACAGGAAGGAGGTTAACAAATATATGGAGTATGGGTAACTGTCTGATGTTATCTGTTAACTTAGAAATGCATTGTTGCCCTGCCTGGGTAGCTCAGTTGATTAGAGCATCATCCTGATATACCAAGGTTGTGAGTTCAATCCCCAGTAAGGGCATATATAAGAAGTAACCAATGAATGAATGCATCAATAAGAGGAACAGCAAATCAAAGTTTCCCTCTCTCTGTCTCCCCCCATTCCTCTCTCTCTCTCTAAAATCAATCAATAAAAAAAAGTTAAAGAAATGTATTGTTCTTTCTGGTGGTCTACGTCAGGAGTCCCCAACCCATGCCTCCCGCCAGAGGTAAGCCACAGGTGAGCAAGTGAAGCTTCCCTCATATTACCGCCTGAGCTCCACCTCCTGTCTCCCTCCACCATGCCTCCACCATGCCCCGCCCCCATTTATGGAAAAACTGTCTTCCACAAAACCGGTCCCTGGTGCCAAAAAGGTTGGGGACTGCTAGTCTACGTGACTACCCACCATATAGTTTTACTACTAACTCCTATAAAACACAGACCCTATCCTAGGAAGCGTAGGGATTTCTTCCCAGCCAGTGACCACTGAGAGCAAGTAGCTGCTTTGCCCATGTATGTAAGTGTCTCCTATTAAAGCTCGTATGAATTTGAATAAGGCTACATGTCATTTATTTGGAATTGATCCTGAATTTAGACTTTTGGGGCTTTCCCCCAACAATAGTCAATAAACATATGATGAGATACACAACCTCACTACTAATTGAATACAATAATTTAAATTTAATTGTATTGTACTGAATATAATAATCAAAATTAAAACCATGAAATATTATTTTCCCATTATTGTGATAAATAATGGAAAAGATTAACAATATCCATTGTTAATGAAGCTTCAGGGAAATAGATACATCATGCAATGATGGTCAGACTATAAATTTGTAAAGTCTTCTAGGAGAGCATCCTGGCATCGTCTATTAAAAATTTAAGTATGCATAGCCGTAGGCCCAGCAATTTTCTTTCCAGTAACCTAGCCAACAGAAACACGTGGAAATGTGTGCAAGGGTGTTCACTGAAGCACTGGTTGTGTTAATGAAATAGGGCAGTTTCCTAGGTTTTCGTCACTGGAGAATGACAGGATGTAGCTTGGCGTTGCCTCGCTACATAATATCAGTGAAAAACAGTGCAAGTGACATCATCAACAATGCTTATAGAGCACCAAGTGTAGGGTTAAAACATAGATGTGCGGGTGCGGATGAAGGACAACAAGGGAGGGGCTTGAAAGATCTAACTGAGTCATTGACAATGCCCATCTCTGGGGGCGGCAGTGGAAGTGGGATGTCGGGGTGCAAGCAGGGGAAACACAAACTCGCACTTCGATTTTGACGGTGTTTGAATCTTTTACACATAGTATTTTTCTACATAGTGCCCGTGTCACACCAGCTTACAAGAACATCGGTGTGCCCATACTGTGTTGTGTAAACAGTGCTGAAAGCAGAAGTTACATGATGCCACAGGGGGACGAGGTCTCCAAGAGCTAGCACACACAAAGATGCCCCCATGGAGGGGGAAGGGTGGACGAGGAACCTTGAATAAGATGTGCAACTGGATCAGGCCACGGGACAAAGGATTAAGGTCTCCAAGAGAGGGTGACATTATCCACCAAGTCAAGAGCATTTCCTTCATTCGTCAAGTACTTATTGACAGTCTGCTGTGTACAGATCATCATCATCATCATCCCCCCAAAGTATGTATTATGTAGACCAATCCACGAGAAAAAGGCGTTCTCAATGCTGGTGGGTATGTAAATCCATTAACTACTGTAGAGGCTGTTCAACTCCTTAAATTGTATCAGTCTTTAACTTGAGTACACCATTAGCCCCGCAATCTTATTTCCAAGATTTTATTCGAGGACAGGAACATTAGTAAAGATTTACTGACAAGGTAGTAGAACAACTTTAGTGACAATAACTAGGAAGCTAAACTGTGGTACACCCACGTCATGGAATATTATCCCACCATTAAAAGTAGGTTAAGGAAGCATATTTAACATAGGAAAATGTGCATACTATTTAGTAATGTGAGAAGCGCAAGTCCCAAAACGGTATTTGTGGTGTGAGTAAAATTAGGTTTTTAATTTTTATGTGCATAAAAATGTCTGAAAGGATTTACAGTGAAATGATAAGTTATGACTGGGTGGAGATATTGCAAGTCATTTCTGTATTTTCCCATGTTTTCTCTATTTGGACATTATTTTTGCAACAGAAAACAACCAACACGTGGAAATCAGGGTAAATCAAAGAGCCAACACTGCTGACACTCACTGTGCCAAGAACCATCCCTTAACTGCATCCACGCGAGGCAACCTCTGCTTGCAACAGCGAAAAGAGACCATCAGTCTTTCCGGAAGTTTACAGGGAGAGATAAGCAATTTGATCTCACATTAATAACACTGCAAGGACAACAGAATAGTCCATGGTTGGGGGTGGGGTGGTAGTGTTAGAAAGAATTCCCAAGAAAAGCTAGTTCCTCTCTCCGTGAATGGCTTGAGAAGCCCACGGGAAGGAGAGCAGAGTGAGCACGCAGAGAAGGTGAGCAAGCTATGGGGCTCAGAGGGAAAAGCCTTTCAATTCAGAAACACCTCTTATTGAGGGAACTTAAGACTTGGAAAATGTTTAGCTTTAAGTTCTATAGTTAATAAGCTTAGTAATTAATGCATATAAAAAGCTATCATTTTAGGAACTGAAGGTATGACCCACCCTGACTCCAGGAGACCACAAGCAGTTCAAACTTTGGGCCCCAGGACAGCAAGCCATCAAGATGGTACCTGAGCCCTTGTGCTCCAGGGAGAGACGTCCACCTGAGGTCAACAAACGAAAGGGTGCTAGGAAAATTGCT
>VMDR010007163.1:0-41850 GCA_007922815.1 Macrotus californicus | reverse complement strand
AAGGACACATGGACATAACCAAGGGGGAGGGTGGGAGCGGGGGAGGGGGGTGGGATTGGCTGGGGTGGGGGGAGAGTGGTGGGGGGAAAATTCAAACTGTAATTGAACAACAATAAAGTAATTTAAAAAAAAAAAGAAAACAATCCACAGAGCCACAGCAACCAGGCCATGCCAACTATATTTTAGTTGGTACTTTTTTGTTGCAAATAGAAGAAACCAACCTTGAGTAGATTAAATCAAATGTGGAATTTAATAGAAATCTGTTAGTTATGAGTTGCATTTTCTTACATATAATAGAAAATACAAAATAAAAATGGCTTAAGCAAGATAGAAGTCTGTAAAAGAAATCTAGAAGGAGGGCAATCAGGCCTGGCATGGCAGATTCTTAGCAGAAGCCCAAGCCCTCTCTCCACTGCACATGCAGTCACATGGAATCCGTCTCAATGTCACCCCTGGAGTTACCCTTCTATTGCTTCTACCATCAGTGTGCTTGGGAGGAGGTATGTGCACTTAGGCATCATTCTTATCAATAACGTACACCTCTCCCCTTTTTTAATGGACTTTAGAGCAAAGATTTGAATTAATTAGAATTCTTGGTTCATGATCAACTCTCCTCAGTGGTCCAGGCACAACAGTTTTTATTTATGTGTAACTAATTTATTATGAACCCACAGCTACTCCAAACAAAGCTAATATGAACATCCTTGTATATGCTTTTTAAAGCACATATGCCTGCATTTCTGCTGAACAAATACCTAGGACTAGCATTGCTGGGTTCTGTGTTATTCATATGTTCCGCTTTAGTAGATACTTCCAGTTTTCCAAAATACTTCTGCCAATTTACACTACCACTGGCAGTGAATAAAAATTCCACTTGCTCTAAGTTGTTGACTATAATCTGTCATTTTTGTCTTTCAGTTGAATCATTCTCTCGTAATGTACTTTGTCTTACTCTTTCACTCCTTAAATGTTGACTTGTGCTCCCGTTGCCTTTCACAGTAACGTTTGACACCACTGACCACCACTTATTTTTGCCCATCACTTTCTTCTTCACACTCTATTGCTTTGACTTTCACGACATTACATTTTACTAGGAGGTACACCTTTATCCACAGTTCCAAAGTCCAGTGTACCCTGAAACCTGAAAGTTTTTATATTACTCATCTGGTGGCAAAACCTATCCTAACAGTCACAAGACTACCCATTATCCCACTTAGTGTTATATTCATGTTAGTCATTGAAGATTTATTAATGTGTACATTTATTACGACACACTGCTCAGCTCCGTTCTATAATATAGAGTATAGGCACCATATTAGCTTTCTAAAATCCAGAAAGTTCTGAATTCTGAAATATATCTGACTCAGAGTTTGGAGTAAAATTTTGTGGTCTATAGTAGAAAAAGCCTGCCCCTTAAGAGTCAGATAAACCTGAATGTGTACCACACTTCAATCAACCTCTCGAAACTTCGGCTTTGTGAGTTATTTTTTCAAATCTCATCTCCAAAGCAGGGATTGAAATAGCTAGCTGTTAAGTCTGTGAGCATCTTTATTTATATGACTCACAAATCTAAAACTCAATACATTGAAAACTGAGCTCATCACCCTCCCCTCCCCCTCACCATCTGCTTCTTTGTTCCTTATCTCTGGACATGGCACCAACTTCCCCCTGATTTGCTCAACTCAGAAACCTAAGCATCATACTCAGTTTATTTCTCATTTCCCAGTCCAGTAGCAAGTCCTGCCAATTCTGCTTCCTGAGGATTTCTCAATTCTACCTACTTCCTTCCAGTCCCACTGCCATCTTGCCTATTTTATTGTAACAGCCTGTATTTCTATCTCCAGGGTTACTATTTTTTAGTTCACGCTCCACACTGCAGCCCAAGTGTCAATGCAAATTCAGTTATGCCATTCTCCTGCTTACAGCATTCCACTGGCTTTGTGTTGCCTGAGATTACGTTCCAATTCTATCGTGACTTCCAAGGCCTTCCAAGGTAGTCTGCTTGCTTACCTCTCTAGACTCATCTGGAAAGGGCCTTTGTTTAGTTTTCTCATGCACCGTATTTTCTCATACCCTCTGCCCTTTGTTCTTCCCTGTCAGCAGTCTGAAGCACGCTTTTCATCAGTCTTTACGTGGCTAATTCCACGCAAACTTCAGATCTTACTTTGGATGGAATTTAATTTCTGAAAAGCTAATCTGTTTTGGACTGAATTGTGTTCTTCCAAAATTTATATGTTGGAGCCCTAATCCTCAATAGAACTGTACTTGGAGATAGGGCCTTTAAGGAAGTACTTAAGGTTTTTGAGGGCACACGGGCAACGCTCTAACCCAATAAGACTGATGTCCTTATGAGAAGTGGAAGAGGTACCAGGGTGCACATTCAGAGACGAGGCTATGCGAGGACATAGCAAGAAGACAAGTTAGCCATCTTCAAGCCAAGGGAAAGGTCTCAGGAAAAACCAACCCTGCTGACACCTTGATCTTGGACTTCCAGCTTTCACACAGTGACAAAACAAATTTCTGTTGTTTAAGGTATCCAGTCTGTGGTATTTTGTTATGGAATCCCTAGTGGAGTAACGCATAATCTCTCTGGTCTTTTATAGCATGTGGTAGTTCTTCCATTACAGTCTTGTTAAGAGAAAACCACAGGCCCAAAATGGTGTCACTCATGCTTTTAGTCCATGACACCAAACTTAGATTTAATACCTGACCTAATCATTGCAATTTTAACCTTTTCCAGAAATATAATCATTAAAAAAAAATTTAACTTCACTTGAGGATACGTTTATTGACTTTAGAGATAGAGGGAGAGAGAGAGACATTGATGTGAGAAACATTGGCCAGTTGCCTCTTGTATGTGTCCCAATGGGAGATTGAGCCCAAAACCTAAGTGTGTGTCCTGACCAGGAATTGAACCTACAACCTTTTGGTGTGCGAGGCAAAACCTGAAGCAACTGAGTCATTTGTCCAGTGCCAACTCTCCTCTTCTTATAAGGACTCCAGTCATACTGGAACAAGACCCACCCATGTGACTTCATTTCACCTCTTTAAAGGCCCTACAGAGGCATTGCCAAATACAGTTACATTTCTGAAGTACTGGAGGTTATGGCCTTCAACACCTGAATTTTGGAGGGACACAATTTAGCCTATAACAGAGAGGTAGGCATTTGCTCTTACATCCCCATCAAATGTTGCAGTTTTGGCACCACACCAGGGACAGGACCCAGAGAAAGAACATATATTGCTGAGCAGAGGTGGCAAGACTACCTGGGTGAGGTGGAAGTGTTGATGGTGCCCAGCAAAAATGGACTCAACAGAAAGGAGGAAATGGAAGTTCTCAAAAACAGCCAGAAATAACTCAGGGAAACTTTGAAGAGAGACTCGAGTCCTATTCTGCTGGGATGTGCTGCATTGGCGTTTTCCCAGACTGAGTTCTACGCCTTCTACTCTCAACTCCCTTTAGTCAATGCAGTTTCAAACTTGCCCTCAAAGGCTCTACCTAAAATTAATCCTTTACCCTCAGTCTATTTCCTGATCTACAATTCGCCCTGGATATTCCACCCGCACTTCAGAAGCAATGTAGTCGATCAGTTGTAGCTCCTGGCTTTCCTATTTCTGTTCACGACTCCACCATTCTTCCACCTTTGACCCATCCTTTTCTTCACTTCCAAAATCCAAAATATTACCAACTGTAAATATTCTACCTATATAATTTTTCTTTTTTAAACGTTTTAAAATATATTTTATTGATTATGTGATTACAGTTTTCCCATTTTTTCCCCCTTTATTCTCCTCTGCCCTGCAACCCACCAGCATTCTCCCCGCCACCCCTGCCCTTAGTTCATGTCCATGGGTCATACACATAAGTTCTTTCGCTTCTCCATTTCCTATACTATTCTTAACCTCTCCTTGTCTGTTTTATACCTACCATCTATGCTTCTTATTCCCTGTAACTTTTCCCCCATTCTTTCCCAACCCCCACCCTGCTGATAACCCCCCATGTGATCTCCATTTCTGTGATTTTGTTCCTGTTCTAGCTGTTTGCTTAGTTCGTTTTTTGTTTTGTTCTTTTTAGACTCAGTTGTTGATAGTTGTGAGTTTATTGTCATTTTACTGTTCATGGTTTTGATCATCTTCTTTTTCTTAGATAAGTCCCTTTAACATTTCATATAATAAGGGCTTGGTGATGATGAACTCCTTGAACTTGACCTTATCTGGGAAGCACTTTATCTGCTCTCCCATTCTAAATGATAGCTTTGCTGGGTAGAGTATTCTTGGATGCAGGTCCTTGCCTTTCATGACTTGGAATACTTCTTTCTAGCCCCTTCTTGCCTGCCAGGTTTCTTTTGAGAAATCAGCTGATGGTATTATGGGAACTCCTTTATAGATAACTGTCTCCTTTTCTCTTGCTGCTTTTAAGAGCCTCTCCTTATCTTTAACCTTGGCTAATGTAATTATGATCTGCCTTGCTGTGTGCTTCCTTGGGTTCAACTTCTTTGGGACTCTCTGAGCTTCCTGGACTTCCTGGAAGTCTATTTCCTTTGCCAGATTGGGGAAGTTCTCCTTCATTACTTTTTCAAGTAAGTTTTCCATTTCTTGCTCTTCCTCTTCTCCTCTGGTACCCCATGATTTGGATGTTGGAACATTTAAAGTTGTCCCAGAGGTTCCTAAACCTCTCATTTTTTGAATTCTTGTTTCTTCATTGTGTTCTGGTTGAAAGTTTATTTCTTCCTTCTGTTCCAAATAGTTGATTTGAGTCCCAGGTTCCTTCCCTTCACTGTTGGTTCCCTGTACATTTCTCTTCATTTCACTTTGCATAGCCTTCACTTTTTCTTCTGTTTTGTGACCATACTCAACCAATTCTGTGAGCATCCTGATTACCAATGTTTTGAACTCCGCATCTGATGTGTTGGTTATCTGTTTATTGCTTAGTTCTATTTTTGGAGTTTTGATCTGTTCTTTCATTTGAGCCATATTTATTTTGTCTTGGCAGGACTGTTATGTTGTAAGGGGAGTTCCAATTCTTAGGTATTCGACAGAGTGGGGCAACCCTGTGTTGTGGCACTGTATGTGGGGGAGGGGTCCAAGAGGGAATAATGCCGCTTGCTCAGCTCTCGGCCGGCTTTCAGTCATTTCCCCAACTACCCGAAAGCAAATTGGGCCCTTGTGGTGCTGATTCCAAGGTGGGTGGATTTGTGTACATTCCAGGACCCCGTAGGTCTCTGCAATGAATTCTCCTGTGAGGCTGGGAGTTTCTCCCACCATCGCACCCCCCACAGATTTTCACAGCCATTGGTTTTGAGGCTTTGTTTCCCTGTTCTGGAACCCTAGGTTGCGTGGTCTGTCTTGCTCCCCTGTTATTCCTCTGGCTTTATCCACATGCAAATGTGGGACTTCCTGGTCCTCCAGCCACCACCTCTCCTGCTTTGTCCTCTAGCCACTCCCTTTCCGTGAGTCCTCCCCGCCCTGGCTGCCCATCTCTGCCCCTCCTACGAGTCTGAAAGAATGTTTCTTTAACCCCTTGGTTGTTGGACTTCCATAGAGTTTGATTTTCTGTAAGTTTTGGTTATTTTTTGCCTTTAAATTTGTTGTTGTCCTTCTTTTGGTTGTGTGAAGAGGCAAAGTATATCTACCTACACCTCCATCTTGGTTGGAGGTCAACTCCATGCATCTTGATCTAGGGTGCTTTTAGTGCTGCTTCCTTCTGAAGGCTCATCCTTCTTTAAACCTTGCTTTTCCTCCTGTAGGCTAACAGAGGAGAGTCGAGCAGCCAACACACAAAACTACTGTTTGTGCATGGCCAAGGACAGTAGTGATTTTATAGCATGCTGGGCATTTCACATCCATAAAGTAAGGACTGGGGCTCTGCACCAGACACTCCTTGTGTGCCTCTTCTTCTCTTCTGGAGAGGAATGAAGGAGGTCTTTAATGAGAGGCTTGTTGCTGTGAGGAAGTTGTCACCATCGGAAAGGCAATTACTTGCATCTTTGAACTCAAAGCAGATTCCTTCCAAACGGTGAAACCCTCAGGTTCCACAAAGTGTTTGTCTGTCTTGACTGCCATAGCTTTTGCTTCCATGATTGGACTGCCCTGATTTTCACCCTAACCCCATCCCTCCTCCTCTACTCAATTTCTAAGAGGTGCTGTGCCCCAGGGCTCTGGGCTGAGGCTCCATACACACTTCTTTCCCCAGGCACTCTCATCAGGCTGACTTTAAACACCACCTATGTACTAGTGGCATATAGATCTGTAAACCCAGCCTTTCCTTCCCCTGTGAACATCACATGTCTTATTTGCCTACTTGGGGAATTAAATTTAAAAAAATTATTAACAGGCTTAATTCATTTTATTTTCCTTGTATAAAATTATGTGGTGGCCACAGCTAGAGCCTGGGTCTTCTGCACAGAAACTCTGGGGTGGGTCTTTAGAAGATGGTGAGTGAATTCCTGCCAGGGAGACTTGGTGAACACAGTCTCTTTCCAGAAGTTGGGGGTGAGATAGCTATTGGTCTTAGAGATGGCATCAAAGGTGGCCTCGACAAATTTGCCCAGGGTGGCAGTACAGCCCCTGGTTGAGGTGTAGCAGTTGTAGATACCAGCCATCAGCAGCAGCTTTTTGGTCATAGAGGCTGAGACGATGCCAGGCCCCTGGGTGCAGGGATGAGGTGCCCCAGCACAGAGCCACAGTGCCCGGTCACCTTACAAGGGATTGTGTGGGACTTGCTGATCTTGTTCCCCTAGTAGCCTCGCCACACAGAGACAATAGAGAGCTTGGCCAGGATGATGGCCCCACGAATGGCAGTGGCTACTTCCTTTGAGCACTTAACACCCAGACCAATATGCCCACTGTAGTCCCCAATGGCAACAAATGCCTTGAACAGGGTCCTCTGGCCTGTATGTGTCTGCTTTTACACAGGCATAATCTTCAAAATCTCATCCTTGAGGGATACCCCCAAGAAAAAGTCATTGATCTCAGATTCCTTGATGGGCAGAGAAAAGGGATAGATCTACCCCAGGGACTTGATTTTCATGTCCTTGACCAGGCAGCCCAACTGTGACGAGGATTCACTCCTTGTCCTTGCCTCTGAGGGCTCCACAGCCTCAACACAGACCCCGACTCCAGCTGTGACCTTCCCTTGGATGCTGCTGCCAAATGCTCCATGGAAGCTGCTATGGCATTCCATTCCAGGGCCTCCCAGGGCCTCCAGGCCCTCCTGCAGCATGGACAACATTGCCATTTGGTGTTTCCTGGGGAAAAAAAAGAGTTAGATGTTTAATAGGCATCTCAAACAGAACACGGTCAAACACAACTATTGACACACACTAAAGCAAATCAACGAAAACTATTCCTTCTTCAGATTTATCAGCACAGAAATTGACAGTAACAACCACCCAGTTGCTCATGTCAAAATCACTGGTGGTTAACTTCCTTGATTACTTCTTCACCCTCACCCCTCAATTCCAATCCATCACCAAGTCCTGCTGACTCTTCTTCCAAACCTGCTCATGAAGCCACCCATTGCTCTCTATCCCTGCTGCTCATCTCCTAGGCAAACCCACCGCTATTTCCTATACATCTGAGAAACTCAATCTCTCTCCTCTCATGATGTGTTCTCCACAGCCACAGGGGCTAACCAAAGTTAAATAATGTCTTTTCCTTGGTTTAACAACCCTCCTTAATAAGCCTGTGTCACACTAATAATGAAGTCCAAATCTTTACTTTGGCTTCTAAGGCCCTATGTGGTTTAACCTCTGTCCACCCCTCCATAGCCATCATTCACTACAGTACTCACTCAATACACTCTAGTGCCACCAGTCTTTCTGCTGCTTCTTTTTTTTTTTAATTTTTTAAAAACATTTTAAAATTTATTTTTAGAGAGGGGAAGGGAGGAGAAAGAGAGGGAGAGAAACATCAATGTGTGGTTGCCTCTTGCGCGCCCCCTACTGGGGACCTGGCCTGCAACCCAGACATGTACCCTGACTGGGAATCAAACCAGTGACCCTTTGATTTGCAGCCCGTGCTCAATCCACTGAGCTACACCAGCCAGGGATTCTTTCTGCTTCTTGAATCCTTCAAGCTTGTTATTTCATTGTGGTGAAGGTGGACCAGGTCTTTGTTTTGCCTAGAATGCTTTTTTCCCCCCATGGCCCAATTGTTTTCTTGTCATTCTGTTCTTATCTCAAAGAGTAGCTCCTTAGTAAGCCCTCCCTAATCGCTTATTCTAGTGGTTCTTCATGGGGGTAGCACCAATTCCTAGGAGGTGTGTAGGGAGTGTATGGGGACTTCTTTGTTTGTCACAGTGATTGAAGCTATTACTGTCATTGAGTGATGGGGTAGGAGGGGATGCCAGGGATGTCAGATGTCTGGCAATATACAGTAGAGTCCTCCCAGTGAAGGGCTGGCCTACATGCTGCATGATTTTAAATGTCCCACTGGAGAGCCCTATAGGGGGAAAAACCTGTTTGTAATTACCTATACTAAGAACCCACTCCAAAGTCTCACAGATATTTACTAGCTAAGTATTTTTTACCTAGTTTTTAACATTCATTGAAATTTCTGGGGATGCCATTACCATGTAAATTGATGAAAGATAACCCTTTGTTTTGTTTGAAGCATCACCCACAGTTATTTCCTATTTAGATAAATCATGTCACCAAAGACAACACCACTGGTGGAATCTGATTCACTTGTGACACTGCTATAATCAGTGGACATTGTGACTATTGCATTCTTGGTGACTCAATGTATAGAAGCCAACATCTGATGGTCTCATTATGTTTTCAAGTATAGTCAGGTTCAATCATTTACATATTGAAATGTATATTTTAATATAAATTAGATCTCCTTATTTCTCCTCTTTATTTCAGTTAGAAACAATATAATGTACAAGGTAGACTGTGTTATCCATGAATTTTAAAAAAAAACATAAATGGCCCTGACTGGTGTGCCTCAGTGGACTGAGTGCCAGCCTATGAACCAAGGGGTTGCTGATTCGATTCCCAGTCAGGGCACGTGCTGGGGTTGCTGGCCTGGTCCCTGGTAGGGGGTGTGCGAGGGATGGTCGCACATTGATGTTTCTCTCCCTCTCTTTCTCCCTCCCTTCCCCTCTGTCTAAAAGGAAATAAATAAAATCTTAAAAAAAAAAAAACCAAAACCATAAACGCTGTTTTATTTGTTAGGAATAGAGGTTGCTGGGTTTGACAGGATTGAAAAATACCGAGTAAATCCAAAGTAGCTCTGAAAGACAAATACCATATGATTTCATTTATATGTGAAATCTAAAGAACAATATAAATGAATAAACAAAACAGAAACACTCATAGGTGCAGTGAACAGACTGATGGTTGACAGATAAGTGGGAGGCTGGGTAAAAAAGATGAAGGGTGTAAAAAGTACAATTGGTAGTTACAAAATAGTCATGGGAGTGTAAAGTACAGCATACGGAATATAGTCAAAAATTGTGAAAGGTATGTGGTACCAGGTGAGTACTAGAGTTATGGGGTACAGTGGGGAGGAAATCACTTAAATTATGTTTAACCGCTATGCTGTACACCTGAAACTAATATAAAATAATACTGAATATCAACTTTAATTGAAAAATAAAAATAAAAAAAAATAAAATAAAATAAAAACAAAGTAGCTCCCCAGTCTCTTCCTATCATATCACCTTGTTTTATTTTTATCATGGCAATCAGCACTAGCTAATAGTTTCTTATTAATTAATTGATTTTTATTGTTCTCTGCTTATCCACTCGACAGTGGATTATCTGTGAGAGTAGTGACATTATCTGTCTTATTTAATGTTTTATCCTCGTGCCTAGAACAGTGGCAGGCACTGAGTTTGCCTTAATCAATACTAATCAAATGGGTAGGTGGATGGATGGATAAATGAATGAATGAATGAATGAAATGGAGAAGATGGTGATAGGGTCTGTTTCCTATTCAGCCCCTCATATTGGATCTGAGTCCTTCTAGTTTAAGGAATGAAGATGAGAAACTGACAGAAATGCTTAATGAGATTCTGAGCATAGGGTAAGGAAAAATCTCCCACCGTTTTGGGGGAGATTCTAGTTGCAGACAGAGCTGTTTGGGGCTCAGGTAAGAAGACTGAATTGAGGAGATGATCATTCTCCTCCTACCCTCTGTGCCACTTGCAGTGTTCCTCTGGCACTCTGAGGACTGGTAGCTTTGGTGGCTTCCAAAAAATCTTGGCAAGGCTTCTTCTCTAGTGTTAGGAGAAGCCAATAATGTTGGTGAGTGGGAGCTGGAGCAGGAGGCAATGGAACACCATGTGGTGCCTAGAACTACCATCTGGGTTGTAGGCATAAGTGAGGCTCCCCTTTGGGGCTTTCCAGAAATTACTTGTGTCGGGGGCAGGTAAGTTCTGCTTGAGCAGGACTGGGAGGGTATATTTACAGTTATGACCATTTGAACATCAAAATTAACTTTGACCTCTTCTTGAATTTATAGGGTGATGGGGCAATCAAGGTATAGATTGAAGACACATGACCTTATTTTAATTCATCTAAATATTTGACACAATCTATAAGTATAGTTATATAAGAGACGGTGTCACGCTACATGGTAATTGTGTTGTCTCTTTCTCTTGTCCTTAACTGGAACGACTGCATGGAGTTGTGATTGTCAAGGGTTCCCAGCAGAGGGGTCCTGTGGGTGTTCAGATCCAGTGCTCACTTCACTTGCCAAACTTTACACCCTAGCATGGGCTTCTTCTGCTTAGAGAAGCACTTTTTCTTTTTTCTCTTATTTTAAACAATTTTTTCAATTACAGTTTTCTTTTAATAGTATTTTGTATTGGTTTCAGATATACAGCATAGCTATTAGATGATTATATTCTTTACAAAGTGTTTCCTCCGGTATTTCCAGTACCGACATGGCAGCACACATAGTTATTGTAACATTATTGACAATGCTTCCTGTGCTGTACGTTACGTCCCTGTGACTATTTTGCAACTGCCAATTTGTACTTCTTATTCCCTTCACCTTTTCATCCAGCCCCTCAAGCCCCCTCCCATCTGGCATCTATTCATCTCCTTGTGTCTATGAACCTGTTTCAATTTTGCTTGTTTATTTTGTTCTTTAGTTTCCACATATAAGTAAAATCATATGGAATTTTTATTTCTCTGACTGGCTTATTTCACTGAGCATAATACCCTCTAGATCCATCCATGCTGTTGCAAATGGAAGATTTCATTCTTTGTTATGGTTGAGTAATATTCCATTGTATATATGTACATCTTCTTACCCACTCATTTGTTGATGGGCACTTGGGTTGCTACCATATCTTGGCTATTGTAAATAATGCTGTAATGAATATAGGGATACATATATTCTTTTGAATTAGTGATTTGGATTTCACTGAATATATACGCAGAAGTGGAATTGCTGGGTCATAAGGCAGTTTCATTTTTAATTTTTTGAGAAACTTCCATGTTTGCTTTTCACAGTGACTGCGCCAACCTACATTCCCACGAACCATGCATGAGGGTTAGCGTGAAAGGTACTTTTTTCTTTTAAAGATTTTATTTATTTATTTTTAGAGAGAGGGACAGGGAGGGAGAAATAAAGGGAGAGAAACATCGATATGAGAAACACCTATTGGTTGTCTCTCGCATGTGCCCCATAACCTGGGCATGCTCCCTGACAGGGAACCTGTGACACTCCGCCTTGCAGGACGACTGAGCCACACGGGTCAGAGGGAGAGGTACTTTTCCATTTGACACGCAAATACTGTCTGCTTCCCAAGTCTTAGGATTGTGGTCCACCTAGACAAAACATTTTTTATTCACACAAAATATTTGTGTCAACCAGTGGAGCCCCTGCCCTAATTCTTCTGTCAGTTTTCATCTCAAGTATCTGTGATGACCACTCTGGGCACAGCCAAGGCCAAAGGGGCAACTATGACAGCAGCACATGTAAAGGGAGCTGGTGTAACGTAATGATTCCTGAATGGACTTCAGACCACCTAGGTCCAAATTCCAGCTCTACTATTTAGCTGCATGACTTTGGACAAGTACATTAGTCTTTCTGTGCCTTAATTTCCCCAATTAAAATAAGGATGATAAAAATAACATTGCCCTATTAGAGTTGTGAGGCTAAAAATGATTATATGTGTGATGTCTGACATACAGTAAACCCTATAGAAAGATGAACTATTAAGGTCTTCCCTTTTCTTATACTGCCTCATGTTTTAGATATTTACAAAAAGGGGTGCTGGACATTAAGCTCCCTATTACAGCAGCTGACTTCAGATATCAAGGCTCTAGTTAGTGTCCTTGCCTACCAAGGCTCAACTTTGAACACAGCTGACACCATGCACCCAAGCTTCATTCGTAGCTGAAGCCACTGAAGCCTGCGATAAGGGTGCCATCTCTAGAGGGCTTTTCCATTTTTGTCTCTGTGGTTCGTGCCCATACTGTTAGAGCTGAGTCTGTTTCCCTCACACTCCATGGAGGGTTTGAGAATCTTCCTGATTCCCTAAGAGGTTCCCTTAAGGTGGAGGTGGTGGTTCCAAAGCCTCAGGAACATTCAGGAAGTAGAAGGTGATCCAGCTGGAGTGTAGGTTTTATTTATGGCAATAGTGGAAGGATAAAAAGCAATGATAGTACTTACTAAAGGCTAAGTGTGGCTAAAACCGAAAATAATTACAGAAGAAACAAGAAATCTATAGAGAATTACATCAATCAGACAGTGTTGATTGATTATCAACTAAGTGCTCGAATGGTGCTCTAGGTAGGTATTTATTTTTTTCCTTTTGATGGATGCACATGTAGTTGTTTTTTATTCCTTCAAACTGAAAAATATGTATATTCTAAAAGTTATGATGTATATCATGAAAAATGAATAAAATTAATTCATTAAAAAGCCAGGAATAATCGGATTGAGTGTCTGTGGGAGTGTAGACAGTTGCGGGACCCTTACTGAGGGCAGAGGGAACAGAATAGCTTTCCCCACCCCATCACAGTAGAGCTGCGTGTGGAGACCCTTCCTCAGAGATACTTGGTTGTGAGGGGGGACAGAGCCCAGAGAAGTAGGATGATGGGAGGAGGAGGGCGGTCAAAGAATGAGTTAAAAAAAAAAGAGATGTGAAATACTAGATTATGTTTGCTATGAGTGAGAGAGCAGAGACATGGAAGAGATTGGGAATAATGCAGGGGAAAGGCAGGTTTGGGGTCTGGGACTGGGCCTTAGAGGGGAGGAGAGACCCCGGCCCCCTTATTGCAACAGGAAGGAGTAAGACAAGAGTGCACACAGATACTGGAAGGTTTTGAAATTCAGTGGTGGGAAGATAAGGGCCCTCTAACAATGCCTGATGTCCCATGGCATCTATTATGTCACTGAAGCCTGCATTAAGGTCATTTTCTTGACTCAGCAAACCCCCCCACCCCCTCTCTCTGTCAGCAAGTCCTCACTGGAGCAGTGTGGCATGGTAGTCAAACGTGGAGGTTTTCGAGTCAGACCGACTGGAATTTGGTGTTTTGCACCTCGGTGCATGGGATGGGATTCATCCTAACCCTGGGTTCATGATACCTCTCATCTTGGGTCCAGGCTGGAGCTTTATTCCTAGCTCCTCTGTGTGACTTTGGGCAAGTTACTCAATGCTCTGGATCTCAGTTTCCTCATCTGTAAACCTCACCAACTACTATTTAACCTTGAATTGGAAGTCTTGGTCAATACCATTTAAAGAAAAATATTTTCCCATTAGATCATTGAGCAAAACCCAACTACTATATTCAAGAGTCAACTTTCTTATTCCAGTACAGAACAAACGAACAAAAAAACCCAGAAAGAATTTTGAAAACCTGGAAACCTTCCCATCATTTTCCCTGTCATGGCATGCACAGAAAGTGATCATTTTGTTATAAACTCTGTGGTAAACTGACAACACAGACCTGGCCGGAAGGATCAATCCAGGGACTCTCATCCTAGACCCCGCCTGTCCTGAGAGCACAGGGAGATCTATTGCTCTATTGGCCTATAATTCTTTTGTGGCATACCTGTTGGGAAGCTCTTGGAAGAGCTCAGTAAGGGCCAGAGAACTGAGCAGGGTTTCATTGAGGGGGTGAAGGTAGAGCTTGACTTTAAAAGGTGCTACGTTGGAGGGATGGTTTTGATGGGAAAAGACATTGCAGCAAAGGGAATGTGGGTTCCAGGGAGGGGTGGAGGCACTGACAGATGGCAGCAGAGGGTTGATGTTGAAATGCAGTGGGATTTTTTGCAGACTAGACCGCAAATAGGGAAAGACTAGAAAACTATCACAGTCAGGTTCAGAGGAGAAGGTGGCAAATATTTTTAAAAAGTCTACACATTGGGGAGGGTCAGGAGAACTTCTGTGCAATGCAGTATAATATAAATGGTATAATCTCTTTGGGCGAACTTTGGTAGTATCTACCAAAATTACAAATGCACACATCATTTGATCCAGAATTTCACTCCAAGGCTTATTAAATGAATCTGGTACGTCCCCGCAAATGAACACTACACATAAGAATGAGAACTCTATCCATTAATTTAGGTTTTCAAAGACATACTAAGGGGAAAAAGCAAGATACAGAATACAATGTTTAGAATGCTCAGGCAGGTGTAAAAGCAAGGGAGAGCTGTGCGTGTACACATGTGTGTGTATATAAAGTGAAAAATATATTTAAAAAAACTGATAATATTGGTTGCTTCTAAGTCAGGACACTGGTTGCTAGGGGAGAGGGGTGGGAGGAAAATTTTTATAGTATATCTTTTTTCCCCCCAAATTTGAACTCATGGTGACCTACTATGCATTTAAAATAAATAAATTAAACCCTGACTGGTGTGGCCCAGTTGGATGGACGTTGTCTGGCAAAGCAAAAGGTCACCGGTTGGATTCCCAGCGAGGGCACGTGCCTGGGTTGTGGGTTCAGTCGCCACTCAGGATGCCTACGAAGGGCAGCTGATGAGCGTTTGTCTCTCACATCGATGTTTCTCTCCTTCTCTTTCTCCTTCTCTTCTCCTCTCTCTAAAAATAAATAAATGAAATCTTTAAAAATAAATAAATTAGTTAATTAAAATTGAGAAAACCCCTTAGACTACTTAAAAGGAAAAAAAAGTATCTATGATACTTTATGAGTATCATAAGCACGTAGGATACTTGGTAAGAGAAAAAAATTCTGATTTGTATATTACATTTGCTTTTTTCATTTTTTTCTTTTAAATAGGCCTCTGTTTCTTCTACTTTTATGAGTCTTCTGAATCACTGTTTTCATGTTAAATATTCCTGTAATGATCACTTGGTTCCACTTTAATTCAAAATCTCTTAACAGCATTTGCTCTTAATTAACCATCCAATAACATTTCATGGTGCTTGTTTTTTTTACATGGATTTAAATGAATTGAATCATTTAAGCCCCAGACTGAAACACATTGTGTATGGACATCACAATTATTCACATAATTTAATTCTGCCCATTTCATATAGGTGCTTAAGCAGGACTGGGCAATAATGCCATCCCCATATGTATTAACAAATGTTCCTATTCACCTTGGTGGAACTCACAAATTTATTAATTGTTTTTCTCCCCCAAAAAGAAATTGAAAATTGTCAAATGCACATTTTCCCCCGTTCCAAGTCTATGTCCAGCCACACCCTGTCTGGACACAAAAATGCAGCCTCATATTTGAGTTTGTCCTTGGTAAGTACTTCCAGACACTGGTAAGCAATGTCTTCCTGTCCCTTGTTCCCCATAAAAAAAAAGAAGAAGAAGAAGAAAAAAATTCAAGCAGAAAGCTAAAGTACGTGTAATCAATAATTGGATCAATAAAGCAGATGTTCCCGAACTAATACCGTTGGTCAACATATAGTCTAATCCCTTCATAACACAGGAAAAGGAAAATTTCTCATAGTGTGGTACCTCCATGGGAGGGCCCTGGTTAAATTTCACCGTGAAGAAGTTTTAGACACAGCCTGCATTCTTGTAATTAATATTGTTTGAAATATGTAAACTTCTTTCTCGGCCATGGAATTGTGTGTTAAAAATAGTTGTTCTTGTTATAGTTGTAGCTGTGTTTTGACCGATTTGTACGTTTGCTGTAACTGCACGTTGTTGCCCCCACCCCCCGGCTGCGCCGGTCCAGGCCCCTGCATCGGTAAAGCACTGCCCCCACCAGCCTGCTACCAACTGGGACAGATACTGTGAGGTCGAGGGGCCAAAGGGGAGAAGCTGGGCCATCGCTCCTTTTTCCACAGGCCAGACGAAGCGGGGGCTTTTGGTAAGCGGAAGGGGAGTGTTAAATGGCTTCAAAGTCCCTTTTCAAAACTTACATAATCCATAGGTTCAAGAAGCACCAAGAATAGGAAAGCAAATAAGACATCAGAGCAATTACAGCAAAATGTTTTCTGCCATCTTTCAATGCTATCCACCACAATTAGATTCTCAATGATTTTTTCTGTTTAATATTTTAAAACATATTTACTTTTCAATGACAGTTGACATGCACTATTATTTTATATTAATTTCAGGTGGACAGCACAGTGGTTAGACAATTATACACTTTACAAAGTGCTCCCCCTGATAGTTCCAGTACCAGCCTGGCACCACACACACTCATTACGATATTGTTGACCATATGCCCTGTGTGACACTGACATCCCATGGCTATCTTGTAACTACCAGTCTGTAGTTATTGATCCCTTCACCTTTTTCACCCATCCCCTCAACCTCCCTCCCCTCTGGCAACCATCAGCTTGTTCTCTCTATCTGTGAGTCTGTTTCAGTTTTGTTTGCTTATTTGTTTTGTTCTTTAGATTCCCTATGTAAGTGAAATCTGATTTTCTTTTTTAGCCAATGACAGCCATTCTTATCTGTTACAACAGAAATGTCACAGAACGTGTCCTGATGGAGGTAATGTAGCACATTAAGCACCATGAGAAGTTCCTCTTGCATGTGCTGAGAATCTAATGTCCCAGTTTTCAGAACCAAAGACCTGGTTCTCAATTCCATTCCCCTCCTGCCACCCCGCTTCCTGAACAAATAATTAAACACCCAGGCCACACCAGGAACGACGAAGCACTCGAGGTCTTGTTTCCATGTAGTTTCCGAGAAAGTCCTCTAGGTGTCTTCAGTGACCAGCATTCGAGGAGGTTTCCGTGCACAGGGGCCTGCAGGCGCGAAATTCAGCTAGAAAGAGCAAGTTCTGGAAGAGTTTCTTTAGAGCATTTTGATTATCTAGTATGAAGTATTTTGGAGTCCACGTCTCTCTTTTATGCAAATAAATACTTCTAAACATTAAAAAACTTTCCACATTCATCTTCTCTAAACATTTAAAAAACATTTCACATTCATTTTAGGTAAAATACTGATCTCATATTTCTACAATGTGACTTACTCAAGGAAACTTTCTCCTAATGTAAGTGGTTTAAATTAAATTCCTAAAAAAAAAAAAAAAAGCCAAAAACAAAACCCTCGAGGTCAAAAGCAAGCACATATCTTGGAGGAGGGTAGTAGGTGTTAGAAAATAAAAGGTGAAATAAGTGAAAATGTGCAAATGAGTAATGGCCCAAAAGACAGAATCCAAGCAAATTTTGCAGTGGGTTTAGGTTGTCAGGCTGAGTCCCAAACTGTATTCTGTTTTCCTTTGTTATTCCAGGTTTGGGCTTGGGGAGAATTCTAAAAATACATCAGGTGAAAATGTAGCAGCATTGTTCTCTAAAAACCTAAGGGAAAGAGTTCGAGGAGGGGAGAGTGATCTGAGATTTGACACTGATAAATCTGGGTGGGGTGAATGGGCATTGGGCTAGTGAGTTTTTGCTGCAAGGTGGAAGATCTATGGCCTCTATCTGCAAGGCTCCATGACTCTTAGTCTGAGATATTGATGACCCAGCAGAGGTTTGCACATCTAAAAATGTCACTTTTTTCTAAGGTTTCTTCATGTATTTTTCAAGTAAGTTTTTACACTCAAATAAGTAAGCAAGACATTTAATTTGCAATTATAATTAAAAGATAACAAGAAAGCATCCCATGAAATCATTTCCTTTTATTCCTGTGTTCTTAGAGCTACAGAATATCAAAGCATTTTTTAAAACTTCTCTTTGGTTCTTTTTTAATTTAAATTGTACTTAATTTAAATTGTAATTTAATTTAAATTTAATGTTAAATTGTACTTTATTGCTATTACAGTTGTCCCATTAAAGCATGTTAAAAAGCTTTTTATTTGGAAATAGATTCAAACCTATAAGGAAGTTCCGAAAGTAGTTATGAGAAACACTTCTAGACCTATTCAAATTAACCTGTTGTTAATATTTATGCTGTTTGCTTTGTCATTTGTGCTCTTTGAACTAACCCTCTCTCTCCTTCCCTCCCTCTCTCCCTCCCTCTGTATTTTTCTAAACTCTTTAAGAGTTAGTTACAAACATCATGCCTTTTACACCTAAATTCTTTAGTGTGCATTTCCTAAAAATGATTACAATATGGTCATTTACTTCTTAAATTTACATTGACACAAGACTTATTATATAAGACTTTTCTCTCATCTGCTATCCATATTTCAATTTTTTCCCAGTAATCTAGTGATGTCTTTTTATAGTATTTTTCCTCTCCAGTGGATTCAGTATAGGGTTATATATTACATTTAGTTGTCAAGTCTCTTTGGCCTCCTTTAATCTGGAACAAATCCTACAACCTTCCCTTGTCTTTTCTGAAACTGACATTAAAAATATATATAGAGAGAGCACTTCCAGCCAAGATGGAGACATAGGTAGACACACTGTGCCTCCTCAAACAACCAAAAGAGAGACAACAACAAATTTTAAAACAAACTAGAACTGACCAAAAATCGAACTGTATGGAAGTCCGACAACCAAGGAGTTAAAGAAGAAACATTCATCCAGACCGGTAGGAGGGGTGGAGACGGGCAACCGGGCGGAGAGGACTCACGGCGAGGTGGCGGCTGGCAGACTGGGGTGGGCAAGGTTTGGCTGGCGGACTGGGCCATCCCACACCCATGTGTGGATAAACCAGGAGGAACAACTGGGGAGTGAGACAGACCACGCAACCCAGAGTTCCAGTGCGGGGAAATAAAGCCTCAAAACTCTGATTGGAAGCTCCTGTGGGGGTTGAGGCAGCGGCAGCGGGAGAAACTCCCAGCCTCACAGGAGAGCTCATTGGAGAGAGCCACAGGGTCCTAGAGTGTACACACGCCCACCCACCCAGGAATCAGCACCAGAAGGGCCCAATTTGGCTGTGGGTAGCAGGGAAAGTCACTGAAAACTGGCAGAGAGCGGAGCAAGTGCCATTGTTTCCTCTCGGACCCCTGCCCCACAAACAGCATCACAACACAGCGACGTGGCTGCCCCGCCCTGGTGAACACTTAAGGCTCCACCCCTTACTATGTAATAGGTGTGCCAAGACAACAAAAATGGTCAAAATGAAAGAACAGATCAAAGCTCCAGAAAAAAAAATACAACTAAGCGACGAAGAGATAGCCAACCTATCAGATGCACAGTTCAAAACACTGGTAATCAGGATGCTCACAGAACTGATTGAATGTGGTCACAAATTAGATGAACAAATGAAGGCTATGCTAAGTGAAATAAAGGAAAATGTACAGGGAACCAACAGTGATGGGAAGAAAAATGGGACTCAAATCAATGGTGTGGACCAGAAGAAAAAAAGAAACATTCAACCAGAACACAATGAAGAAACAAGAATTCAGAAAAACTAGGAGAGGCTTAGGAACCTCCAGGATGTCTTTAAACGTTCCAACATCCGAATCATAGGGGTGCCAGAAGGAGAAAAGGAAGAGAAAGAAATTGAAAACTTATTTGAACAAATAATGAAGGAGAACTTCCCCAATCTGGCAAAGGAAATAGACTTCCAGGGAGTCCAGGAAGCTCAGAGAGTCCCAAAGAAGTTGGACCCAAGGAGGAACACACCAAGGCACATCATAATCACATTAGCCAAGATGAAAGATGAGGAGAGAATCTTAAAAGCAGCAAGAGAAAAGGAGACAGTAACCTACAAAGGAGTATCCATCAGACCGTCAGCTGACTTCTCAAAAGAAACCTTGCAGATAAGAAGGGGCTGGCAAGAAGTATTCCAAGTCATGAAAGGCAAGGACCTACATCCAAGATTACTCTATCCAGCAAAATTATCATTTAGAATGGAAGGGCAGATAAAGTGCTTCCCAGATAAGGTCAAGTTCAAGGAGTTCATCATCACCAAGCCCTTATTATATGAAATGTTAAAGGGACTTATCTAAGAAAAAGAAGAAAAAAATAGGAACAGTAAAATGACAACAAACTCACAGCTATTAACAACTGAACCTATAACAAAAACAAAAACAAACTAAGCAAACAACTAGAACAGGAACAGAATCATAGAAATGTGGATTACACGGAGGGTTATCATCAGGGGGGTGGGTAGGGAGAGGGGGGAAAAGGTACAGGGAATAAGAAGCATAAATGGTAGGTATAAAATAGACAGGGGGAGGTTAAGAATAGTATAGGAAATGTAGAAGCCAAAGAACTTATATATATGACCCATGGACATGAACTAAAGAGGGGGAATGTGTGTGGGAGGGGGTGTGCAGGGCGGAGGGGAATAAAGTGGGAAAATGGGACAACTGTAATAACATAATCAATAAAATGTATTAAAAATAAATAAAGTAAAAAGTAATTGAAAAAAATATATATATAGCTTGCCTCTCCCCTTTTTTGTCTTTTTTCTCTCTGTCTTTTTTTAAATCATTTTTTCTTTTCCTTTTCTTTTTTTCCTGAATTGATTGGGATGCTGTTGGTTAATAAAATTATACATTTCAGGTGTACAATTCTATAACACATCATCTGTATATTGTTATTGTGTGTTCACCACCCCAAGTCATCTCTTTCCATCATCATTTATCTACCCTTTACCCTCTTCTACCTCCCCTATGCCTCCCTTTTAAAAAATAAATATAACAGTTCTATTTTATATTTGTCTGAAGTTTCCTTGTGATTAGGTTGAGGCTGTGCATCCTCTGGGGAAAACCTCTCTGAAGGTTGAAAGCTGATTAAAAGTATCCCCAATGCCCTTTCAGCTCTTAAGATAAGTCATCCTATGAATGAAGAGATAATTATATCAATTACTGAGTTAGCTTTGCAATTGTCTAATTAAAGTGCAGACATTCTTGGAGTGACATTCTTTTCACGGAAAACTCTCCTCCAGACTTTCATCAATAAGTCCTCAAATCTTTTGATCTTTCTCTTGTAATACACCTTCAGATTCCATAGCTACTCTTCAAGTTGCTTTGAGATACCAGGCCTGTGTCACATCCATTCTGATTCGACCATTCTAGGCTCGGCACAAAAAAGGTCCTAGAAATGCTCCCTCCTTTTGATGCTCACTCTCTTCTGTGCACACACCTTTTTTCCCTTTCTACTTCTTAATTCTACTTTTCTTATTTTTGGAATGCTGTTTCTTCCTCTCACTCCCTGGGTGCCTGCTTGTTTTACACCACGACTGATGGACAGTGTCCCCTGGTGTGGCAGTCATTCGTTCTTAAATTTCACAAGACTTGCCTTGATACTGAAGATCCCTGTTTCATACTCCTTGGAAAGAATTCTTTCTGATTCTTCAGGACTGGGCTCCTGCTTTTGAGAGAAAGGTAAAGTGCTCAGTGAGTTTGAGATAATGAAAGACAGCTAAAGACCACCCCACCCAGCTCCACCGAATGTCTTGTGAGAACAGTTCTTTTCTTCCTTTCTTCCTTTCTTCCTTCCTTCCTTTCTTCCTTCCTTCCTTCCTTCCTTCCTTCCTTCCTTCCTTCCTTCCTTCCTTCCTTCCTTTCTTTCTTTCTTTCTTTCTTTCTTTCTTTCTTTCTTTCTTTCTTTCTTTCTTTCTTTCTTTCTTTCTTTCTTTCTATACATTATATGTGCCTGGCTGGAGATAGACCATAAATAGTAAAATAAGTACAAAAGTAAATGAATTAAAAATCAGATAAAAGTCTGTGATAAATCTTGTGAAGGAAATAGACTGATGATAGAAAGTAAAACTGGGATAGAGTTTTCATTTCTCAGTCTTTACAAAAGGAAAAAAACTGTAAAGGTGGGGAGTACAGACCAGGAAGGAGAGCCTCCCATCACCTGACCCAACTCCGTCTATTCAGCTATTTTCCACCACAGCCTTCAATGCACTCTTTTTTTTCCCTCTAGAAATGATCATATAGTAACATAGCATACTCTTTTTGAAAATTATTTGCTTATTTATGTAATTGTTATTTTATTACTCAGTGCACCCTCTTATTCAGACATATCCATTTCCTAAGAAAGCTCCCCTTTATTTCTGTCCCCGTGCCATTGCATTTTTTGAGCTCTCACCCTCTTCTCATCCATCTATCATTCCAGAGACCAGAATGCGGTGTCCAACCTGTGGCCTGCGGGCCGAATGCAGCCCAGGATGGCTGTGAATGAGGCCCAACACAAAATCGTACATGTATTTAAAATATGATGAGATTTTTTTGTGACTACGTGTTGCAATGTATTTAATGTATGGCCCAAGACACCTCTTCTTCTTCCAGTGTGGTGCAGAGACGCGAAAAGATTGGACACCCCTGCTAGAACTTCTCCCCCGATTAGTTCACTCTCTCCTTGACAAAGCCCTCCACAATGGCTCCAATTCTTTCTCCCTTCTCTTATTGCTGCAGGACTTGAGAGTTTATCACAAAATTTTAATGATATGTTATCTTAATATATTTGATATTATCTATTTTATTTTTGTCTCTTACCTAATTGTTAGGTCTTAGAGTCAGGGATAATATCTCATATTTGCTGTTGTGCCCAGCAACCATTGGGCGTAGAGTAAGTGTTAGTACTCAATACATTTGTGCTACACTTAATGGTTAATGCTGGTTGACTGAGAGCGCTGGTTGTTGCAAGATAGTGGAAGAGCGA
The DNA here is from genome assembly GCA_007922815.1 of Macrotus californicus. Taxonomy (NCBI): domain Eukaryota; kingdom Metazoa; phylum Chordata; class Mammalia; order Chiroptera; family Phyllostomidae; genus Macrotus; species Macrotus californicus. Next base: position 18,935 of record VMDR010007163.1, on the reverse strand, counting down.
CTTTACGGCCAGAGGGCCTTGTTGTATACCTCCAGATATGCCATGTAGGTGGCTGCCCTTCTTCCTACGTGGCAGGTTGGCATTGCACTGACTTACCCAGCCTGCAGAAAAGCCTTCTTCCAAGATGTAACACCTGCCAATGACTTCTCATTCACTCACCTCCCGGCAGCTTGTAGAGCAAAACCCCAGACAAACCACAACTTATTTTAACTTTATCACTAGTCTTCACTGTTCCTCCTGTCCTCCCTCCCTCATAGATAATCCTAACATATAATTGGCTTACATAAAAATGCAGTTATTGACCCTGGTGAAGTCAGGAGAGGAGAGGCTGATTTACTATTTGGTCTTCCTGTGATAAGAGTTAACATTGTCTGAGATAGGAGCTTACACAGGCAAAGCTGAATTTTTCCGTGGGCCATAACATTGGGTGATATAGATACATATGTGTATATCGTTGATTGACACAGACATCAACTCTTTGAAAGACAGAGTTTTATGTGGCATGGGCTGATGAACCGCTTGTCAAGTCTAGGCATGATTTTTGCTCAGTGGAAGCATTATTTGCATTATATTTTAAGGATAAATTAGAAAGATAAGTATAGATTTTTCTATAAAAATCATACTGGCCCTGACCAGTTGGCTCAGTTGGCTAGATACCGTCCCGCAAAGCAAAAGGTCACTGGTTTGATTCCTGGTCGGGACACATGCCTGGGTTGTGGATTTGGTCCCCTGATGCAGTACACGCGAGCAACCAGTCAATGTTTCTCTCTCGCACTGGTGCTTCTCTGCCTCTCTTTCTCCTTCTCTTTCTCTCTCTCTCAAATAAATAAATAAAATCTTTAAAAAAAATCATATTGTATCAGCTTTTCCTTATTGCTCATCATTCACTGACAAAGCCTGGCATGGCTGGTCCAATTCTTTGTTCCTTCCCTTAAGTTGATACCACCTGAAATTTATCACAGTATTAATTATACATATTATTGTTGTTTGCTTGATATAAACTGTTTTAAATTTGATCTCTCTCTCTCTCTCAATATATATATATATGTATATAGCTTAATTTATTTGATATTGCCTCATAGAATCCATTCATTTGTGGGATTTTATATAGTTTCATACTTTGTGCAAAGGAGAATGCTTTGCTTCTGTGTTTCTGAACACAGTTGTGTTAGATAATAATGCAAAGCTTAGGGGACTACGTGTCCTGCTCAGGTGAGGTCTTGTTCAGTTCAACTTTTCCTATAATAAATATTTAGTCATTGAACATTGATTCTATGCTCACCGTTGAACAATTGACATTTCATTTCATTTTGTAGAGAACAAAATAAAAGAAGTGTAAGTGATTAAATGTCAGGGCACGAGTGGGAAAAGTTACAGATCTCCTGTGGTTACTATTAAAAACATTCTGAAATAATGCCTGATGCACCAGAAGCTTTTTTGTTTCCTTCTTAAAAAGAGCTTGGGTATGAATGGACCCAATAGTGGAAGAGCTCCTGCAAAACCAGCATTTCCAGCGTGGAATTTGTGAGTGGGAGGGAAATGCTTAATTGCTATTTACCTGCTTAACACTGCCTTTGACATACATGATGAGCCAGCGTCATTTGACTGTCACCTCCTTAGGAGGCAGGATTCTTCAGCCCACACTCTGCTCAGCACTGACTTCTTCTCTGTGCCTGCTTTGTGTCTGTATTTTTTGCTCGGACTGTGTGTCTTGAGGGAAGCACCAAACCAAGACAGGCTCCTCAGTTTTGTCATTGTAGGGAGACCGACAGAGCCTCCCACACAGCCACGTCCTCAAAGGGAAGCAGGGATGCCAATTCCTTTGAAGGAGCATTTCTTAAACAAAAGGGATTCCCCTACGTGCTCGTGTGCCTGGCAATTTTTTCTTTCCCACCTCATCAGGCAGAACTCACAGATCTAAGGCTGTTTTCACTTATTAAGCCATATGTTGCCAAATAAATAAATAAACAAACAAACAAACAAACAAACAACTAAAAGCTTTGGATGCCTAGGCTCTGGCTTCAACTCATTAAAAAGTTCAAGTTGCAAAGATGCGATTGCAGATTTATTAACAGACTAATTGTGTTTTAGAAATAAAATAGCCTGGCACCCAATATAACAGTAGCTCTGGCTAGTGCATGGATTATTATTAGCTAATCAGATAGTCTGTTCTGTGACCCCAAGTCCAGGTGTGAACTACATCAGTTATCACTGGGAGTGGGGGTGAAACCAAGGGAAAGCCATGGTTCTCCTGGCGTTCCTCAGTGTGTCAGCCCACGGTCTGCTGGCTTTCCTCTCCTGATACAGGCTCTGCTGTGCAGACTGAGATAACAATAGGAGGCCCAACCCATGTCCCACAGCAGCTCCCACCCAGCTCACAGATGAGAGTCCCCGAGGGCCTGGGCAGAGGTTTGCTGCCCTGGCAGGTCTGAACACCAGCTCAGCAGCAGGTATCCCAGTTCCAGGGGGCTTTCCATCAGTTGCCTACACTGGTTCAGCTTTCCAACTCTTTATCTTACTTCTCTATTTGTGCCACCCCCACCTTTGGGCAACATATTCTTCACCTTGACGTCTAACTCACCTGCAAATTCAAAGTTTCCTTGCCTACAGAGCTTCCTTCACAATAGCTTTAGGCTTTCAAGCAGTCTTTTAGTGGTGTGCTTTTTCCTTGTGTGTGTGTGTGTTCTCTGAAAATCCCTTTGGAAAAACTTCCTTTGTTCCTGCTGTGTCCCTTGCTTTTTTTTTCTTCCTCGCGGACTCTTCTGGCCCACAAATGGTTTTTGCAAGTGATAGCAGATAACCACTGGGTCATGTTGTGCCGGTTGTGTAGGGCACCTTCGCCTCCTTCCCACATCCCACCCTGAGGGCACTGTTAATTGGCCCTGTCTTCCAAGCTCTGGACCAGGATGGTTTCAGAGGAGAGGAAAACCAATGTCCCACTGCCATGATTCCATTTCTCCTTCTCAGTTTTGGGCCTGATAACTGATTTAGGGCCACAGAAAGGATCATTTGTGGAATTGTTATTGGTAGACAAGAGGAAGGGAGACGGAGCCAAGATTCAGCCTGGTGTTACGTGACAATCCACCGGCTGAGGGAGTAGGCCACGTGCCCAAGGGTGGTGAGAAAACTGCAACTCCCTCTACACAAGATAAGAACCAGAATGGACTGTGAGTTGCCCTGGGTCAAACTAAAGGTATAAGGATGCAGAAAAAGCAAGGATGGGGAAGAGCAAGAAAAGCAAGATGGAGCCTTTATCTGAATATAGTATAGCGTAGGCAGTGACATTATAGCAGTGATACTAACATTAAAGCAGTCATTGGAGTTCTGATCAGGGCAAGTTATTCATGTATTTCTGTTTGTGTTGAACACCTAAGCACATGGGAGGCTGGATCAATCTGCTTATCTGTGTTTGTACACTACCTTTTACCGGAGAACCCAGGTGCCAACGCTGCACCCAGTTGGATGACTTGCCCCCTCCCAAAAACCTGGCAGAGACCCAGGCTAAACATGACAGCAATGTTTGAGCAAGAGTGGCTCGGCCCCTGCCTAGGTTCCACCCCTCTGTTTCTTCCTCCTGCCAGCTAAAAGCAGCTGGGTGCTTTATGGCATCAACTAAGCGACCAGGTCTGCTTCTCATCATGAGAACTTGGGCTCCAATAAGAAAGGAAGGAGACTAAGACTAGCTCTTAAGTGCTATTCATAGCCCTGTCTGGTGGCCTCTCGAACTTTCATTGACAGCTGACTGAGGCTGGGAGGAAAACCCTGGCAGGGATGACATGCCTACCTGTCCCAGTGGTGTGAGGAAACACAGACAAGGGTGTGTTCCTTCTGTCTAAAGGCTGGTAGGGAGGAGGCATAGCTGGCTGCCTGACATGACTGGCACTTACCCTGCATGGCGGATTCCCATCATGGCTCAGGGCACCATCTGGCAGCATTTTCTGAGCTTTGTGATTCTCCCCATACCAGCGCGCAGCCTGTCTTGTGTATGGATGAGTTTTGAAAAATATCTACTTACTTCTCAAATGTGAATACCTCGTTTACCCTTGTCCTAAGCAATGATATCCATGAAATCACCTGTAACTGCCATTAATAAATAAAAAGTATGAAAATGAAATAAAAAGTGCTAGTTTGTGAAGCACCTACAATGATTCAGAGTACCACATTTTAGGAAAATTGAAATAAGCTCTGTTGGCCTTGGAGGAGAGGACCCACTCAGTCAAGAGCATTACCCTGTGTCAACGTGAGGAGTTTTAAGTTGAATTGACCCCAGTTGTTCTGACACGGAAATCAAGATTCCATTCTTTTGTGAAAAGAAGGAGAAAGAAGGGGAAGAAAGTGAGGAGAAAGGAATGATTGAGAAGTTGAAGTTGGGTGATCAGAGGCCATGTATTTGTAAAACATGGATTTCAGTCGATGAGGCTAAGGTGAGAAAAAATTTTGATTATCATACAGACCAATACTTTTGGCTCATAGCACTAACCTAGACCAACCATATTTCAACACAGCTAGGCCATCTTGAAGTAATATGAATCTTCAAAGTCCCGGTGGCTTAACACATACTAGTTTACTTTGCTCGCACACAAAGCCTGCTGCGTGTTAATTGGGTTCTCTAAGGCATCTTCTTCCAAAGGTGACTCAGACATCCAACCTTGTGTTTTCATAGTCAGAGTTGTCACAGCAGAGGAAGAGCATCTGGAGGGTCGCACAGGGATGTCTCATTGTCCTAGTCCCAAAGTGACTTTTGTAGGACCCATGGCCTTGTCTAGCACAAGAGGGACTGGGCTCTGATTTCCTCTGGGAGTTCAGGAAAGTGAGAACAGGACCTGGATGAGAGTTGGAAATATCCACTATAAATGAGAAGAATATGACTCATGGAACCTGACTGTTTTGCCACTCCCATGACCCTAGCCTATACTGTGGCCTTGCTGGGAGGTTCGATGAAGTGTCACATATAAAGTGCCCAGGGTTTTACTGTCTCTTTTTAGCTAATCTGGACACCCTCCCCTGCCACCCCCCCAAAAAAAGTATGGCATGATAGAGATGTCAAGATTGCTTCAGGGAGCTACTGCTCAAGTAGGACTTAATTCCAAGCCCTAGGGTGAGCCTGCTGCTGTTCCACACAGTGTATCCATCTATGTGTATCTGTCACCCAGCAAATGAGAGTTCCCATTTCTTTCCCTCCCTATCAAGACTGAAGAGCCCAATAGTGTTCTAAATCCTATTTAAAGTGCAATGGCCTTTTAAAAACATTGTGATAAAAAATACAAAACATTAAATTTACCATCTGAACCATTTTCAAGTGTGCACTTCTATAGTGTTGAGTACATCCACACTGTTGTGCAACAGATCTCCAGAACTTTCAGTCACGTAAAACCGAAACTTTACACCCATGGGACCACAGCTCCCCATTCCCCCCACCACCCCCAGCCCCAGAAACCACCATTCTGCTTTCTGTTTCTATTAACTTGACTGCTTGAGATACCTCATGTAAGTGGAACAACAACTTCTGGTTAAAAACCATGATTAGAAAGTAACAAATACCCATGAATAATGAGCAGATCCGTCTCTCAGTGCAAACATAAATTTTGAAATTGAGAAAGGGAATTACAGGATCTGTGACAGTGGTGGACTTGATGGATCTAATGTCTCCTCTGGTGGCTGTAAAGCAATTAACAAAACACAAATGTGGAAGTTGAGATCCTTATATTTCCTCATAAAATTCACTTCTTATGCTTAATCTGTTACTCTCAGTAGTGAAGTTTGAGAGTCATCAATATGACAGTACAGGGATATTGCCTCATCAGTCATGATTTACTTAATGTTTTCTGAATTTAGTAATATTTGATTAAAATTTAATGTGAACATATCATATCATGCCATATATATTATTGCATCCATTAATCAGGTAACTATAGTAATGAAATGCTGGAAAGTTGGATGAAAAAGGAGCCAAAGTCTTGATATATGTTTGACATAATTCTGTGAGTGATTAACCAAAAATGGAAAAAAGTCCGTCATACAATGCTTCATTAATATATATTACTTTTACAATCATCTTTGTATCATCAGATATTTTTAACTTTTGTTAAGCTTGATTTTTTTAATTTGCTTAGAGACACTAAATATTAATAACTGTGAAAGATGTACATTGTTCCATTGAATCACAAGCTGACAGAATAATTCATAGTTTACTCTGATGTTTTCATATAACAATGTGTGTTAAAACATTATCTAAGCAATTTAATCAGTTTGTCATGGGGGAAATGGCACACATTTAACATATGGCTGTGTAAAGTACCAATTTAAATATATCATATCTCAATCATTTTCAACTTTTATGTCATTGACCATAGCAGGTAATCAGTATGATGATGCATAATTTAAGTTTGACACGGGCTAGTTTTTGTGTGCAAAAATTCTCTCTTCCAATTAAAACATTGAATTAGTCATAACCTGTTTCTTTTAATATTGCTATTTTAATCAACTAATTAAAGAAAGACCAACTGGTGTATAAACACACCTACCTGCTCTGTTCATCAAATTCATTAATAAGAGGTACAGATTTGAAGAAATAATTGAGTAGAATAAAAAGTTAAGTGCAAGATAGTTTAATTTTGACTTAACAGAGCAATGTTGATTATTGAAATATCCCTCTTAAAAGTTCTGCCAGGGACTTCTGGCAAAGATGGAGATGTAGGTAGATATACTTTGCTTCCTTGAGCAACCCAAAGAAGGACAACAACAAATTTAAAAACAAAAAAAATAACCAGAACTACCAGAAAATTGAACTGTATGGATGTCTGAAAACCAAGGAGTTAAAGAAGAAACATTTATTCAGACTGGTAGGAGGGGTGGAGATGGGCAGTGGGAGCGAAGAGGATGCACCCTCAAGGTGATGGCTGGAGGACCAGGCAAGTGAGGCAGCAGCTGGCGGACCAGAAACGGCAAGGTGGCGGATGGTGGACCAGGTGGTCCCACATTTGTGTGCAGATAAATCGGGAGGAACAACTGAGGAGCGAGACAGACCACATAACCCAGGGTTCCAGCGTGGGGAAATAAAGCCTCAAATCTCTGGCTGTAAAAACCCGTGGGAATTAAGGCAGCGGGAGAAACTCCCAGCCTCACAGGAGAGTTCACTGGAGAGACCCACAGGGTTCTGGAATGTACACAAACCCACCAACCCAAAAATCATCACCAAAGGGGTCCAATTTGCTTGTAAGGTAGCAAGGGAAGTGACTGAAAGTGGCCCAGAGCCAAGCAAGTGGCATTGTTCCCTCTCTGACTCCTCCCCCTCATACGGCATCACAATGCAGTGTGTGCAGTGGGTTACCCTGCCCTGGTGAATACCTAAGCCTCCTCCCCTTACATTGTAAAAGCTACACTGAGACAAAAGAAATATGACCCAAATGAAAGAACAGATCAAATAGAACTTAGTGATGAAGAGACTGCCAACCTATCAGATGCTGAGTTCAAAACATTGGTAATCAGGATGCTCACAGAATTGGTTGAGTATGGTCACAAAACAGAAGAAAAAGTGAAGGCTATGCAAAGTGAAATGAGGAGAAATGTACAGGGAACCAACAGTGAAGGGAAGGAAACTGGGACTCACATCAACTATTTGGAGCAAGAGGAAGAAATAAACATTCAACCAGAACACAATGAAGAAACAAGAATTCAAAAAAATGAGGAGAGGTTTAGAAACCTCCAGGACATCTTTAAAAGTTCCAACATTCGAATCATGGGGTGCCAAAGGAGAAGAAGAAGAGCAAGAAATGGAAAACTTATTTGAACAAATAATGAAGGAGAACTTCCTCAGTCTGGCAAAGGAAATAGACTTCCAGGAAGTCCAGAAAGTTCAGAGAGTCCCAAAGAAGTTGGACCCAAGGAAGCACACAGCAAGGCAGATCATAATTACATTAGCCAAGGTTAAAGATAAGGAGAGAATCTTAAAAGCAGAAAGAGAAAGGGAGACAGTTACCTATAAAGGAGTTCCCGTAAGAGTGTCAGCTGATTTCTCAAAAAGAACCTTGCAGGCAAGAAGGGGCTGGAAAGAGGTATTCCAAGTCATGAAAGGCAAGGACCTACATCCAAGAATACTCTACCCAGCAAAGCTCTCATTTAGAATGGGAGAGCAGATAAAGTGCTTCCCAGATAAGGTCAAGTTCAAGGAGTTCATCATCACCAAGCCCTTATTATATGAAATGTTAAAGGAACTTATCTAGGAAAAAGAAGAAGATCAAAACTGTAGACAGTAAAATGACAACAAACTCACAACTATCAACAACTGAACCTAAAAAACAAAAACAAAAACAAACTAAGCAAACAACTAGAACTAGAACAGGACCAGAATCACAGAAATGGAGATCACATGGAGGGTTATCAGCAGGGAGGGGGAAGGGGAGGGGAAGAATGGGGGAAAAGTTACAGGGAATAAGAAGCATAGATGGTAGGTATAAAATAGACAGGGGGAGGTTAGAATACTACGGGAAATGGGGAAGCCAAAGAACTTATGTATATGACCCATGGACATGAACTAAGGGTGGGGGGAATGCTGGTGGGGGTGGGTAGCAGGACAGAGGAGAATAAAGAATAGAAAAAAATGGAACAACTGTAATAGCATAATCAATAAAATATATTTTAATAAAAAGTTCTGTCAAATTGCACTTCATTCATTCACTCATTCATTCATTAAATTTTTTTATTGAACACTTCTCAAAACAGGCATTGGGCTTGGTTCTGGGCTACGAAATTGAAATGATATGGTCCCTGGCTCTTAGTAGCTCACAATCTCACGATGAGCAGAAGCTTACACAAATGCAAGCAGGGATGGGCCTCAAAATGGAGTCTGAACAAAGCGTGTGGTACACTAACAGTGTTAGAATCAGCCTGGGGTGTCTGGGAGGGCTTCTCGGGGGCTGCAGCTGTCTTGAGTGGAGACTGGAGGTGTAAATAAGAGCTTCTCAGATACACACATGGGGGTGGGAATGTGAGTGAAGGGTGAGGGTGGGCATTCTAGAAAAAACGAACAGCATGTGCAAAGGCTCAGAGGCTTGAGAAAGCAGTTTTGGGAAGAAGAGATATTCACAGACCTGCCTCTGTCTAGTTAATATATACTAAAAAGTGTGATGTGATAGAGATGTCAAGAGTGTCTCGGGGCCCTAGGCTGAGGCTGCTGCCATTTGACCAGTCTTGGACAAGGGTTATTTTATAACTGGAGACCTACAGGAAAGACGGGAATCTGGGACAAGGGGCAGAGGGGACGCCCATGCAGCTCCTACTGTACAAGGTTTGAGGACCTTCTCTTAAAGAATTGTAACTCATAAAACACTACCTAGAAACTAACCAGTAAAAATTACTTTTTCATTTAAATGTTCATAAAGACTAATTGTAGATGGAATCAGGCGGTCTAGGACTATGATATTCATTGTAGCTAAAGTCTGTCTTTCTAGAGAATGCACCATAAGAAAGTGCTTTAAAGAAAATGGACAAGTGGGCTCTTGGGGTACTGGAATTGGAATCATTTCTAGGATAAAATTGATTCAGAACAAGGAGGTAATAGAGTTAGGAAAAAAAGAAAGTGCTACCCGGAAGGAAAGATCAAACCTGCTTGTTGTGTGTATCCGAAATGCTTGACCCTGTCCTTGGGAGTGGGAAGTTGCTCCCAGTTAGAAATGAATGCTGTTCATGGATGGATGAGCCCGGTCCACGCTGAGGTCAAACATCATCTTCAGTGACTTGTTGCAACATTCATGATTAATGTTGATTTATTACTCGATCATTGTGTTATGTAAATAAGCGGCAGTTTTTTTTTGTGTGTGTCTTGGTGTGATGCTGGTTTAATTGAGTTTGGGGATGGGGGGAGGAGGTGGGAGGTTCCAGGGTTAATACTGTTAGCTTCTTCCTCAGTAGCAAACTCTTCTCATGATGGATGAAACAGCCAAACTGTTAATGGAATTCCATATGGAAAGGAGGGGTTTTATTACTATGGCAATTTTATGACAGTTACAGAGAAGGATCCATATACTAAAGAAAGTTAAATGTTACCATGAATCAAAAACTGCAAGAAAGCATATGATAATTTGCTGACTCTTTAACCAGACTTAAATCTTTTTTATTTTACCGAACAGAGAGCTTATTTAGTTAAAGACACACACACACACACACACACACACACACACACACACAGATACACACATGCACACACCACACACACAATGGAAACTAGGAGCAAACTTAGACATTTTCCAAAATGATAGAAATTTACGCTGAATAAAAATGGGAATCCCTTTACTTACTATAAGATTTCCGTAGTAAAATGAGATTCTTTCATAATCAAAAAACTTAATTAAGCACCAATTGAACCAGTATTCTCTTTAAGCACCTAGCTCATTATCCAAAAGCTTCTATTGGGAGTTTGAAACACCAAGTGAAAACAGCTTTCATTGCCCTGAAGAAAACACTCATCTCTAGGGTTTACTTGGTACTAAGAACAGCAAGTGATGAGAAAAAGACTGTGCCCTCGATTTCGAGATTCCAAGTCAATACCTGAGTTTCTAAGGACCAAGGAGTCTTCACCACCAATCTGACTTACCCTGTGGAGCTGCTGATACAAAGAGTGTGGGAGGTGAGCAGGACAAAGACTCTTCCATTGTGATCTGATGGCTCTTCACAGAAAGGTCTTCCCAGAGTTTGCTGTATAGAAAGCACAGCCCACACATCGTCATTATTCATTCTTCCAGCTTAGGAGGCTTGTTTTTCACAGATGTGCCCTTCCTGTTTGGCATTTGTAACTGTGGACTGTTGTTCGCTGAAGAAAATGTGTCATCTAAATATGAACTGAGATTTAGAGCTGATTCATGGACAGCTTTTGTTAAGTGAAACATAAAAAGGAGTATCGTTCTTGAGAGGGAGGTCTGCAGCCCGGCAAAATTTTACTACAATATGCCACATGAGGCATAAAAGAGGAATACAACTAGTGTAGCCCAGACAGCCTTTCTCTTAGAGAAAGTGAAATATGAAGGGTAAGACATTTCCTAGAGAAGATAAATATATAATATGCTTTAGCTTCCATTTTGCTTGTGTACACACTCTGTATTTCTCTTGAAGCTTTTCCCATAGAAATAATGACATTATTTTTTAAAGCAACTTCCCAATTCATTCTTGGAGGCAAATTAACCTTCCTCCCCCGCTTTGATTTAGACATTTGTTTTAGGGAATGTTGCATTATATCTACTGAGGCAGTGTAGGAAGGGGAGTTACTGACTCAGTCAAAATGACAGGAGGGGAATCTCGTAGTTACAGGACATATTCATTCATTTAGCATTTACTGAGCGCTCATTCAGGGTGTGCAATAAATGGTGGTGGAACTGATCTAGTGCCACTTCCAGGACACCTTGGACTTCCTGTGTCAGACAGTTAAAATCAATGTGAACCAAGCAAATTTGGTCTGGGGAGTCAGAGTCTAGGCAGGACCTTGTGACTATTAGAAATCAAGGAGATGATAACAACTTCTCGAGGAATATCAGGCTGACCATTTGTCCAAAGTTGGTCTATTAGCTCTCATCAGATAAAGTGGGATCGTTACAATAAGGAACACAGGTATTTTTTCTCTTATGCCTTTTAATGTTTCCACAGTGAATCCTCATCATCTTAAGTTCACATTGCATTCCACTAACTGGAAGGAAACAAACACTGCCACCTTATTTCCTAACCAATATTTTATAGAAATGCTCTGATTTAATCAAAGCTTTGGGTCTGATTTCCAGCTACTTCTCAACTCTGTGACCTTGGACAAGTTACTTCGAACCTGTTCCCTCAACTAAAAAAAGAGATTAATACACACGGAAATGAGATAATGATTACAAAAGCACTTTTAAAAGTGTAGAGCCCTATGAAAGTGAACAGTACAGTAAATTTAAAAAAGATTAGCTCAAAGTCAATTAAGCCAAAGGCAGGGAACAACTTTTGCTTAGGTAGAATTTATTTTGTTGAATTGAACCACTTCAGACTTTCCCACTTAGTTAGAATCTCCTGGATGCTAAATTCCTAAATGAATTAATTATTGGTTAATGCCTGAAATTCTACCTCGAAACATAGTGGCTATCTTGTTAAAGTGCAAGTATACCTGAGCTGACTATTAGTCACTTACACCTTAGTATAATTGAGAGGAGATTAAGATGTTTCTTTTAAGACGGGAAGGAGAAGTAATATAGGCATTGCCTGTTTGAAGAAGATCGAACAGCCCAAATAGGATGCTGAAGGGTTGTAAATGTGTCCACATTCCCTTAAAATGTAATTCTTCAGATTTCTTACAGAAGAAGATTTCTTATGAAATCTTCAAAGGACGAGATTTCTTTGGTAACTGATTTGGCAACAAAACCTGTCCTGAAAGGATGCGAGAGTGTTTAGATTCCTTACTTTTCTTACTCAGTGTGATTGAATGTTCATATGCTTTGCTGCAGAATACTAATGTGCTTCATGATGGGGCAGTTTTCCCCAGGAACGTTAGGTAGCATACAGTATATGCACAAAATCTGAAAAAATTTATAAAACACCTGGCCCCGGTGATTTCATTGAACCTGTGTAAGTATTTTGTACTGCCCAGATTACTTCCACACTATTGTCTAGCCCCGCTGGAGTCCAATTAAAAGGCTGTCTGTTAGCAAGAGTAATAAACCAAACTGCCCATAAAATTAATACCCCCAAGGAGATCTAATGAACATGAGACTAGCTTCAGAACTCTCCATTTTACCTACTGGCATTTATTTATTTCTCTTGGCCTTTTTATTAACATCTTTAGTGTCCTGGTTTATTTCCTGTGTGTTCTAATTCACGAAGTTTTTACCTCCTAAACTTTGATTTATCTCTGGGTTCTGGCTTCCCTCTGTCATTGTGTCTGTCTGGATTGACAGTTTCATAAATGACAATGCCACTGGAGCCCCCATGGGCCTCTAGTCCTGATACAGTGAACTAGGAAATGACCCTCCCTGGGAGCTGCCTGGCTCTGCATTTAGCTCCTGAACACCACTGACCAGCACAGGAAGTTACTGAAGTAAGTATTTTGTGCAAAGTTGGTCCTAGCACTTTGTCTCTCGAAGTGTGCTCGTGAGCTTCCGGGAGAAGTTGGTGAGAAATGCAGAATTTCAGGCTCCACCCTAGATCTTCTGAACCAGAGTCTGCATTTCAGGTAGATCACAGGCCTTGTGCATTCACATTAAGGTCTGAGAACCCTGCTCTAAGCCGGTGTTCCCACTACGCCTGTCAACATTGTAAGCTCCTCCCTATGGAAGGTTCTTGACCTTGAGAAGATTATAAATTGAAACTAGCAGCTTAAAGGAAAACAAATTTCTACACTAATTTATTTTTATGAGGAATTCTGTTTAATTGCCTTTGTTTCAGGATCATTGAGCAAATAAAACTTTAAAAAATTTTTTCTAAGAGTCCTGTTTTCAGATAAACCGTTCTTTGGTTCACTTTTGAACAAAAAGTCTTCTTTTTAAAAAAATATATAATCTTTATTATATATTTCCATTACCATTTAGTATACTCCCCTCCCCCAGCAATCACCACCTTGCGGAATTCTACTTTTTATGACATCACAGATTTGTAGAACTTGATAAGGATTAATGATTAGTTTTTAGTTTTCAATATGCAATTCTCCAAACCTTTCATGTCTTTATAACATCCCACCTAGTCTTAAAAAGTATTTAAGGTAACACATATTGGTCCCTCTTTCCACCCTGCTTTTGAATTACAGTTTGCCCAGAGGTAATCATCAGAAGTATTTTAAGATAATTATTTAGAAAACTCACACTTTCCATGATTTACAAAACACATTAATAAAAAATTCTCACCTTAAAGTAATCAATGTATTATTTCACAATTAGTTAGTTTTTAAATCCGTAAATTAATATATATTATTTTCTCAACACTTAATGCAGACCCTTTGGCTAAAGCACAGGTTACTGCTCAGGTGGCGTGTTTTGTAAGCAAACCAGTATACCTCAACTTATCAACTATTCACTATCATTTATGGATATGGTCTTGGGCTTGGCGATGTGGGAGCACAAATTGTGTTGCGACCCTTCAAGGTCAGGCAGGTCCATCGTACTCGTGCAGATGGAAAAATATTCACAGAGCTGTTGGGATGTCTGGCATGCCTGTATTCATGGGTGGGTGAGCCACACACACTGCAAGCTGTGTGTCTATCTGCATGTCTCCTGGTCTTGACCCTTGCTCCCCAGCGTGGCACCTATCATGGCACCTGTCCCCTTGCATGTCTCTCATCATCTAATTGCCTGGAACAAAGGCAATTAAACAGAATTTCTCATAAAAATAAATTAGTGTAGAAATTTGTTTTTCTTTCAGCTGCTAGTTTCAAATATTTATGACCTTCTCAATGGCAAGTAACTTCCACAGAGAGGTGCTTACAATCATGACAGGCGTAGTGGGAACACTGGCCTAGAGCAGGGTTGTCAGACCTTAATGTAAATGCACAAGGCCTGTGATCTACCTGAAATGCAGACTCTGGTTCAGAAGATCTGGAGTGGAGCCTGAAATTCTGCATTTCTCACAGAATTCCAGGTGAAGCTCCTTAAACCCAATGCAAAGGTTTAAAAGCACCAGTGCCTTCCCCAAGGGAGCTTACAGTCTACAACATGTACAAATGACTGTGTTATGGGTGGAACATATGTAATGGTTGCCACAAAAGCATAAGAACAGTTTGCTGGTTGTTTTATCCCCATGACTCTCAAAAGCCCAAACACCTGATCTCTCAGTTGCATTCCTGACTTGCTTGAGCAGCGTGGACACAGTCTTCTGCCTTCTGGAGGCTCCCTCCTGGCCTCTCTCTGCATTTGTAATTGGGAGGTCCCTGTAGCATGTGCCAGTGTTGGTCTTCAAAGATGAGGGTTTTGACTTTCAAGAAGGCAGGAGATGAAAAGAAAGGAAGCCAGGGCGTGGGAGGATTCTGAAGACCCACAGTAGGAGGCCAAAGGCCATCGACCTACAACGACTTCAAATGGGGCAACTCTGAAAATAGAACTTTTCATTGTCTTTCAGAGTTACTAAAGACCTATGATGTATATTATATTTATCATGCAGATCCACATAATGTCTTTGAGCACCAGAATAGTAACTAAATTTTGTCCTTTTAGCATGGGTCAAAGATTCAGAAAATCTGACTTCCAGCTTAACAAATGCCATTACCTGGCCGGCATTAACTTCTGTCTGTCTCTCCCTCTTGTGTATGTCTTTTAGATGCAAGTGGTAACTCCTAAAGATAACACACATCTAGAGGGTTTCTTTTTTTTAACTCTCTGACCAAAGCATCTCCTTAAACGCAATGCAGTAGAACTACATTTGACAGTAAAATATGAAACTCTGTTATTTAAAAAAGTTAAATTTATTGGGGTGAATTGGCTAAGAAAATTTATGTAGGTTTCAAGTGTACAATTCTATGATGCATCATCTGTGTATTGCATTGTGAGCTCACCACTCAAAGTCACATCTATTTCTTTCACCACATATTTGACCCCCTTTACCTTTTACTATCCCCCTCTTCCCTCTGGTAACAGCCCTACTACTGTATGTGTCTATAAGTTTTTGTCTGTCTCATTTGTTGCTTTCAATTTTATATCTCACATATGAGTGAAATCATAAGGCTCTTGACTTTTTCTGTTTAACTTATTTTGCTTAGCATAATGTTCTCAAGATCCTTCTCTTATGTGGCTCATGACTCTGCTAAAAGAAGGGAAGCAGAGCTTCTCACTAGTGAGGCTGCTTCCAGTTCCCCCAGCAATTCTTGAATGACTGGTATCTATACAAGTGGCACATCTTTATTATAATAGAATAATATACCCATTAAAATATTTGTTGAGGCTAATCCTAAAATGTAGTTGTTTGTATCACATACGACAATACATTTATGAAACTGTAAAGTAAAATGTTGAAATTATCCCATTTTGAAACACTTTAAATGAAAAATAGATTTGGGAATGTAAACTTTATATTTCCACAAAGCATTAGAAATCCAAAGTTTAAACTGTTTGACTAGAAATTGAGGATTGAAATAAAACAGATTCTAATAAAAAAACCCGACCTCTCTGGTTTTGGCTGTGCGGTATCATTACACACTTACACACCCCAGGATCCTGCCTGACCATTGAACATTCAGAGCAAAAGCACAGACATCCGACTGGAAGCTAATAGAGAGTTCCTTTCTCCTGAAGAAGCTTGCTGGGCCAGGCGGTGAGGGAAGTTTTACAAGGCTCACACTCTTCTTATTCTAAGAAGTAAATGGCTTGAGTGCCCTTGGGCATTCTTTGGGAAGACTGTGGTCACGGACTTTGAAAAACTGGGCTTTTTCATCATGAATTTATTTGTTAATCCCCTTCCAGTCCACCCCTCCCATCCCAGCCCTGCCATTTCCCTGAATACATACTGAGCTAAAAAGCTGTTTAAGGCAAGATGCCTTACTCATACAAGATAAAACAAAAACAAAAACAAAAACTTATGTGAGGCACTTAGTGAACATAGTGGGGCACTGAGGCTCCTAGGCAAGATACTAAACCTTTCTGCATCTCAGTTTTTCCATCTGTGAAATGGAGATAATAATACACATCCCCCTACCTCACAAATAATTCTCTGCTAGGAGATTACTTACATGAGGAGCCAAGAAATCTTCTGGGAGAGAAAGGAGGGCCCTTCCAAAATAAATGCTTGAAGTCCATTTATTCCACCAACACTTACTGTATTGAAGTCCTTCTATATGGTGTTGAACTGGTCAATATTTCTCTCTCCGAGAGAGGTTTCTCTCTCTCCCTCACTCTCTCTCTCTTTCTCTCTCTCTCCCCTCCTTCCTCTTTTTCTAAAAATCAATGAACATATCCTCAGCGAGGATTTAAATTAAAAAAAGAAATCGACTTACAGAATTATATCAGGTATATGACTGAAAATGATATGTCAAGCTCAGTCAGTACTTCATGTTGATACTCTTAGTCATGGTCTTTTAGAAATAATAAATCATTACTCTTAAAAGAACGAACACTAATTCTTGAGTTTTCCTAATTATCATTTTTTGCGATATCTTTTTGTTGTATCTTTACCACAACAAACATCTTCATCTATGTAAAGAACATTGTTTCAGTCTATTTTTTGGTTTGTGCAAGAATGGGTGGTTATATTCCCATGAAATTTGGAAGATATGACTGAAACATGGAAAATTAGTATTTATTTTCCAGATTTCAGATTACACCAATTTCCTCAAAAGTACCCTTTCAATGTTAAATGTTTGCCATTCCCATAAACCCATCTTTTGTGTCATGGCTGTAGTTGGGTTTTCTGTTTCATGCAGGCAGGCGCACTCCTACTTGTTCCTGTCTGCCGTAAGGCATGGCCGTGTTCCCACAGCACCGTGAAGCACTTATCATACCATATTGAAAACAGGAGTTCACTGTTTCTATCTCCCATTGAACGTGAAGCTCTTCGAGTCCAAAGATTATCACCCCTGCATCTCTGGCAGCCTAGCACCTGCTGGCAAAAACCTGGGCTTCTCTAAATGTTAGGTGAATGTATTTATTCTACTTTCATGGATATCTACTTTGTGTCATTGCAACTAGCATGCTCTGAATGAGTAATACTTAGATGATAAAATAGATTTGGTGATTCATTGGATGTGGGAAGAAAGAGAGAGAAAAAGATATCAATCAACTTAGGATGACTCTTAAGAGTCTGGATGAAAAATTACAAATGCATTGAGTATTATTCACTTAAAGAAGAACAATGAAGTGAGTAGTATTTGGGGGAAAAACACTGGAGTTTATTTTTCTCATTGATAGGTAAGAAAACTGAGGCCTAGAGAATTACATATCATGCCTAAGATCAAACAATCAACAAGTGGCAGAGTGAGGATGCAAACCGAGGCAGTTACCTAACTGCCCTGATGTCTGTTATTAAGAGATTTCTTAACCGTAGGCCCTGCCTACCTGTCTGAGAGGAGGCAGGCACTTCAGCCAAAGTAGTGCTGCTGAAGGGTCCGAAGTGTCTGTCCCCTAACTCTGTGAGCACTGCGAACATGACCAGAAACGGTGACCAGGACACATTCTAGGCTCAGCAATATTATTAGTGGTAGGCCTTTTAAAACATCATCATTTTGATTCAAAGGATACATCTTGAGAAATTATTCCTAAATATCCAAGTAAAGAAAGCTGTATTTCTGGGCTGAAGGAGCCCTTGTATGAGTGTATATGTGTGCGGGTATTTGTGGGCTCGTTGCTCAGTTTCCAATTTTACCGTACAACTTTTCTAATTAATTTTGTGGGGGAGAATTATGGAGTAAGAATTTGTAAGTGTTTAAAGGCAGCCCAAAGAATGTTAACAGCAACATCCATGATTTCATTATTTTTATCTGTAAACTAAGATTATTACTTAATTCAAAGGCGTAAATAAGTTGATACATTTAAAATGTTCAGAACAATGTCTGGGACATAGTAGGAACTTTATAAAGATTAGTTATTATTATTGATAATAGTTTTTGTTCCCCCTCTCCAAAACTATTTCTGCTGTGTTTAAAAATAGCCTTTTTAGGAAAATAAAGGTTTAAAAATTTTTTTCTTTAAACTGATGGTGGGAATAGAATTTAAAAAATTATTAACGTTAGCTTTTAAAAATACTTTTCTTTAAGCCATGTTTAAAGTAAAATTTATTTTTTTCTGCTTTTTTAAAAAAGATTCTACTTATTTATTTTTAGAGTGAGGGGGAGGGAGGGAGAAAAAGAGGGAGAGAAACATCAATGTGTGGTTGCCACTGGCATGCATCCCACTACCCCCCACCAGGGACCTGGCCTGCAACCCAGGCATGTGCCCTGACTGGGAATCGAGCTGGCATCCCTCTGGTTCACAGGCTAGCACTTAATCCACTGAGCCACACTAGCTAGG
>VMDR010007162.1:0-41879 GCA_007922815.1 Macrotus californicus | reverse complement strand
ACACTGGTACCTTCAATTTAAAGAAGCAACAGGCAGGTTATTGAATGATTGGATTTACTTGACTTATGTAATTTTTTTACTTTAAGTATATTTTTTTTATTATGCTATTACAATTATCCCATCTTCCCCTCCCTTTTATTCCCCCCCCACCCTGTATCCCCCCTTCCACCAGCAATCCCCCCCCTTAGTTCATGCCCATGAGTCGTACACATAAGTTCTTTGGCTTCTCCATTTCCTATATTCTAAACTTTCCCTGTCTATTTTATACCTACCATTTATGCTTCTTATTCCAGGTACCTTTTCCCCCATTTTCTCCCTTTCTCCCTGCTGATAACCCTCCATGTGATCTCCATTTGTGATTCTGTTCCTGTTCTAGTTGTTTGCTTGGTTTGTTTTTGTTTTTATTTTAGGTTCAGTTGTTGATAGTTGTGAGTTTGTTGTCACTTTAATGTTCATATTTCTTATCTTTTTCTTAGATAAGTACCTTTAACATTTCATATAATAAGGGCTTGGTGATAATGAACTCCTTGAACTTGACCTTATCTGGGAAGCACTTTATCTTCCCTCCTATTCTAAGTAATAGCTTTGCTAGATAATCTTGGATGTAGGTCCTTGCCTTTCATGACTTTGAATACTTTCTTCCAGCCTCTTCTTGCCTGCAAGGTTTCTTTGGAGAAATCAGTTGACAGTCTTATGGGAACTCCTCTGTAGGTAACTGTCTCCTTTTCTCTTGCTACTTTTAAGATTCTCTGCTTATCTTTAATCTTGGGTAATGTAATGATGATGTGCCTTGGTGTGTTCCTCCTTGGGTCCAACTTCTTTGGGACTCTCTGAGCTTCCTGGACTTCCTAGAAGTCTATTTCCTTTGTCAGATTGGGGAAGTTCTCCTTCATTATTTTTTCAAATAAGTTCTCAGTTTCTTGCTCTTCCTCTTCTCCTTCTGGCACCCCAATGATTCAAATGTTGGAACGTTTAAAGTTGTCCCAGAGGTTCCTAAGCCTCTCCTCATTTTTTTGTTTCTTCATTCTGTTCTGGTTGAATTTTTATTTCTTCCTTCTGCTCCAAATTGTTGATTTGAGTCCCAGTTTCCTTCCCTTCACTCTTGGTTCCTTGTACATGTTCTTTTATTTCATTTTGCATAGCCTTTACTTCTTTCTCTATTTTGTGACCATACTCAACCATTTCTGTGAGCATCCTGATTACCAGTGTTTTGAACTATGCATCTGATAGATTGGCTATCTCTTCATCACTTAGTTCTATTTTTGGAGCTTTGATCTGTTCTTTCATTTGGGCCATATTTTTCTTCTCTGCACGCCTGTTACATAGTAAGAGGTGGAGTCTTAGGTATTTGCCAGGGCAGGGCAACCCACTGTCGCTCTGTTGTGGCACTGTATGTGGGTAGGGGTCAGAGAGGGAACAATGCTGCCTGCTGGGCTCTCAGCTGGCTTTCAATCACTTCCCTCATTACCCACAAGCAAATTGGGCCCTTCTGGTGCTGATTCCTGGGTGAGTGGGTTTGTGTACATTCTATGGCCCTGTGGGTCTCTCCAGTGAACTCTCCTGTGAGGCTGGGAGTTTCTCCTGTCACCACAACCCCCACAGTTTTTTACAGTCAGAGGTTTTGAGGCTTTATTTCCCTGTGCTGGAACCCTGTGCTGTGCAGTCTGTCCTGTTCTCCAGTTGTCTCCCAGTATACCCACATGCAAATGTGGGACTGCTGCCTTGCCATGAATCCTCTCCGCCCTGGCTGCCCATCTCTGCCCCTCCTACCGGTCTGGATGAATGTTTCTTGTTTAATTCCTTGGTTGTCAGACTTCCATACAGGTCGATTTTCTGGCAGTTCTGGTTATTTTTTGTTTTTAAATTTGTTGTCATTCTTCTTTTGGTTGTGTGAGGATGCAAAGTGTATCTACCTACACCTCCATCTTGGCCAGAAGTCCTTACTTATGTAATTTTTTTAAAAGAGCGATCAAAGTTACCAGGTGAAAATATTTGTTCTGAGAGAAGAAGATGGTGGTGAGATAGGTGGGAGCGGAATCCACTTCTCCCTGTGCATGGGTGAGACACCTAGCTGATCTTCTGAGGAACAGAGGGAACAGCCAGCGGTATTCAGCATATAAGAAGGTTGGAGACCAGGATTTGTAAAGCACATTGAAAAAAACAGGGTAAGGAGCGTGCTTCAGGACAATAAGGTCCCTGGGTCCAGCATGGGACCAAGGGGTCTATAGCCCCAGACCCGGCGCTTGCCAGGTCAGCAGAAGGATTCTAGGGAGAGTGCCAGGTCAAAGGCTCCCTCCCCCTGCCAAACAAGGTGTAAGCAGCACCGGGAAAGACCTGGGTGCTTGAAGTCACAGGGGGCAAATAATGACCAACTGGTGAAAACGCAGGGACTGTGCGTACCCACTGAGACTGTGGAGGCCGGCTGGGGAGAGTTGGGCGTGAGGGGCCCAGACTGGGTCAGTCCCCCGCTCTGATTGCAGAGCCAGGCTGTGGGGGAGGCCAGGTGCTTGTTTGGAGTGGCAGGCTTGAGAAAAAAGGAGTTTTTCAGAAAGAAAAAGAGAACTAAGAGGCACTCAGCGGCTGCTTGGGGAATTCTCCTGCAGCAGTGCCAGGGCCTACTGCACTCCTACACACACCCAGCCTCAGGGAGCACCCCACCCCTCCCGTCCCAGGAACAGAGGCTGGGCATGCAGGGCGCACTGAACCTGGGAGATTGGAGGTCATTGGATCTGTCAGAAGCCAGGCTCGCACACCGGAGGCTCGGGAGGGAGCGCGCTTGATCCTGCCACCCAGAGGCATCTTGCACACAAGCCTGCACTTCACGGGAAGCATCAGAGGAGGTGCACACTTGCATCTGCAGCACCAGAGACACTAGAACTAGCTTGGCCAGTTTGAAGCCAACAGGAGGCCTCCTTTTTTTTTTTACCCCTTCCTTTTTTAATAAAAACTCCTTCTTTCTTTCTTTACGTCTGTCTTTCATTACTCTTCCTTTCTTTCCTCTTTTATTTCATCTTCCTTCCTTCCTTTTTTTTTTTTTAAATATTCCCACAAGTGAGACAATAAAACCTGGACTTGTGAAAAGACCAGAGCTGGACCCAAAGTGGGGGCATCACAACAGCTGAGACAGTGAGACAAATTTCAATTTGCTACTTCAGAGAACTTGCAAGTTATTGTATATTTGTATTATTATTATTTTTTCCTTATTCTTACATCTATTATTTTACTAGTATTTTTGTATTTCTCTTCTTTCAGTTTAGCCTTCTTTGCTTGACTTGTTAAACTGAATTGTAAGACTGGTTTCCCTTGTTCTCTCTTTCATACTGTATTTTTAATTTTGCTGTCTTTTCATTTCTCTTGGGTTCCATTAGCACCCTGTTCTAGGTCCTATACTTCCTATTCTTGTTATACAGATCACATAGATTCTGTCACATGATTGTTGCTCCATAACTATCATAAATAATTGCCATTCCATACAATTGTAAATACTACACAGCACCCTTCCCAGATCTTGGCTCACTTCACTGTTTCCTGAACTATATTACTGTTGTGGTTAACTCTGCTCGCTCACACACTACACACATTTCTATTCTTTTCTCTCACTTTACCTCATAATCTGACCTCCCACAAGCTCGCTGTTTTCTAGATCCAACTCACAATCCTTCCCCTCCCAACAAGAGTCTTATCTCCTTTCCACCCTTTCTAAAAAGTGGCTAGCTGGGAGAAATGTGATTTATAGATTCAGTGTAATCTCCATTAAAATACCAATGACATATTTCACAGATATAGAACAAACATTTCAGAAATTTATATGGAACCATAAAAGACCCCGAATAGCTGCAGCAATTTTGAGAAAGAAGAATAAAGCAGGAGGGAACACAATACCTGATATCAAACTGTATTACAAGGCCACTGTAATCAAAACAGCCTGGTACTGGCATAAGAACAGACACATAGACCAATGGAATAGAACAGAGAGCCTAGAAATAAACCCAAGTCTCTATGGTCAATTAGTATTTGACAAAGGGAGAAGCATAAAATGGAGTGAAAATAGCCTCTTCAACAAATGGTGTTGGGAGATTTGGACAGCTACTTGCAAAAAAATGAAACTCGACCACCAACTTACACCATACACAAAAATAAATTCAAGGTGGATAAAAGACTTAAATATATGTCATGACACCATAAAAGTCCTAGAGGAAAACACTGGCAGGAAAATATCAGATATTTCACGCAGCAACATCTTCAATGATGTGTCCCCTAAAGCAAGGGACATAAAGGAAAGAATAAACAAATGGGACCTCATCAAATTAAAAAGCTTCTGCATAGCTAAAGAAAACAGCATTAAAATGAACAGAGAACCAACTATATGGGAAAACATATTTGCCAAATGATGCCTCGGACAAGAGTGTGATCTCCAAAATATATAAAGAACTCATACAACTCTACTCCAGGAAGACAAAAAATCCAATTCAAAAATGGGCAAAAGACTTGAATAGACACTTCTCCAAGGAGGATATACAGAGGGCACAGAGATATATGAAAAGATGCTTAGCATCTCTAGCCGTCAGAGAGATAATTAAAACCACCATGAGATTCCACTTGACACCGGTCAGAATGGCCATCATAAACAAATCAACAGACAAGTGTTGGAGAGGAAGTGGAGAAAAGGGAACCCTAGTGCACTGTTGGTGGGAATGCAGACTGGTGCAGCCACTGTGGAAAACAGTATGGAATTTCCTCAGAAAACTAAAAATGGAATTGTCTTTTGACCCAGCAATTCCACTGCTGGGATTATACCCTAAGAGCCCTGAAACATCAATCCAAAAGAACCTATGTACCCCAATGTTCATAGCAGCACAATTTACAATAGCCAAGTTCTAGAAGCAACCTAAGTGCCCATCAGTCAATGAGTGGATCAAAAAACTGTGGTACATTTACACAATGGAATTCTAGGCAGCAGAGAGAAAGAAGGAGATCCTACCCTTTGCAACAGCATGGATGGAACTAGAGAGCATTATGCTAAGAGAAATAAGCCAGGCGGTGAGGGAGAAATACCACATGATCTCACCTTTAACTGGAACATAATCAACAAAAGAAAACAGCAAACAAAATACAGCCAGAGACATTGAAATTAAGAACAATCTAACAATGGCCAGAGGGGAGGGGTTTCCAGGAAACACTGTAAAGGACACATGGACATAACCAAGGGGGAGGGTGGGAGCAAGGGTGGGAGGTGGGATTGGCTGGGGTGGGGGGAAAATGCAGACAACTGTAAATGAACAACAATAAAGTAATAAAATCTTAAAAAAAAAATTTGTTCTATGCCAGGCTAGTATGATTGGATCAAGTTGTGAGGCATCAGTAAGGTTCATGATAGAAAGAGGACGGTGAAGTAGTACAGTGTACGAGAAATTCATTCTAAGTCCTTGCTAAATATCTTTTACTAGTTGAGGAATCATATTGGTGAATTCTCTCCAGCCAATCCAGAATTAAAACTGTTAAAGAAATCATAAGATTTAAGTCTTTAGTGTGCTGAAATAGCATTGGCTATCTGAAGAAAAGAGAAAGGGGAATAGCTTCATGCTGATCACAAGTTTCTCAAAGCAATGTTAGTCAATACAAAATAAATTAAAATGTGTGAATTTTAATAAATCAAATGTATGACTTCATTAGGAGGCATGAATTTCTTCTATGGGTTTCTAATTATAACCTACCCCTACTACCACTGTTTCCTAAAGAAAAGTGGCAGACAAATCAAGTCCTCCAAATCCACTGTCCTTTTGCTTACCTGGTAGGGGCTGATTCTTTGTCCAACCACTCCTGGAGGCTGTAGAGTCCGCCTCCAGGATGCTACTGCTGTGAGACTTTGGGATGTGACGCCAGGAAGGTGCTAACACAGCTGATCTCTTAGCACTTGGATCCCTTCAAAAGAAACCAGAATCTAGTGAAAGCAGCAGAAGGTGATAACTAGCAATATTCCTAGGACAAAATTCCCTCAAAACACCAATAAAGCATTGAGTTAGTACAATGAAAGTATCTGCTAAACTACTTCTGACAAACTGAAATACCCACTCATTCCCCCATCTTATCTTACCTCCATCCACTTTGTACATCTAGTGTGATGTCTGGCACAAAATTTATTTAATGAATTAATAAATGTATGCTCTAATATGGATTGGCTTCCTCTTTCTACCTTTGTAGCATCTTCTAATGTGTAAAACTGAACAGGGTCGAGTGGCCAGGGAAGAGCAATGTTAAAGTGTGAGGATGTGGTTATCACCCTATAGAAGAGGCAATCGCTCCTTTCAAAGTAGTTGTACTGTCAGGAAACTTGCCTCTGTGGCAACTCAGTAAAAACAATACATGAAGATGTAAAATTTATAAAGCAAACTGGGCCCTATGGACAGGGTGCAAGGACGACTATTAAACTGTCATTGTTATCTTATGGCATTATGAATATCATTGGCTTCATAAAACACAAGGTCCCCAGTGACCCTAAAAAAACCACCTCTTCTAAAATGAAAGACAAGAATAAATAACAGTTGGATTTTGTCTCTGATGTTAGGACTATATAAGTTTTGATTCATTGATTCATTCTTTTATTAAAAGTTTTTTACTAAACAATTATTTTATACATAATACTTTAAAAGTTGCCTCTCCCTTCTCAAGTGCCATTGCTCTTTCTCCCACCAGAGGGGGCTGTTGCCATAGAAAGTTGATAAAGCAAAACACTTGCCCACAAGACGGTAATAAAGTGCGCCTCTCCACTGTCTGAGTTGATAAGCCTCTCCGTGGCTCATGCTGCCCCTAGGGACAATGCCACTATTCAAAGGCCAAACAATACCTGCAGACACTTGAGCTCTCAGGCAGGGCTGCATCCAGGCTGACAGGGCTGCTGCTGTTCCTCTCACTGCTCTCATATCCAGATTCCATTCGCTGGATTAGGCGAGGATGCTGCTCTAGAATGTGAGAGCCTGGCCGCGCTGGGCCCCAAAGCTTGTATTGAGGGCTTGGCCCACCAGTTTTAAAGTCATAAGCAGGTGGCTTGCTTACTTCATCTGGTGTAAATTCTTTAGCTATCCCAATCAAAGGACAAATATGAAAAAGGAGGTAGGTTTAGCATCCACCTCAAATCACGACATAACTAACACCTCCCTCCAGCTACGCATTTATTAAACTTATATCCCCAAAAGACCCAACATTGGGGTAAAAATGAACCTTGTCAAGTCTACCAAAAAACCCAGGTTTTTAAAATACACATATCATCTTTATTCTGAAGCCCAATTCTTCCCTAATTATTTTCTCACCTGAATCCTCGGAAAATGGGCTAAGCTGCGTATAGCCACAGTGCTTCCTTTTGTCCTTACTAAAGATACTGTCAATATTCAGAGACTCCCGTTTGGGTCTCCATGTTGGACGATACTTGTTCGAAGAACTGGATTTTGACTCACTGCTAGTGCTTTCTATTTCCCAATCACGAGGCTGTAGAGGCAGGTTCCTAGGAGGTCTTTTGTCCACCTGGTCTCCTCCTTTTCCCACAAAAGGAGATCCTAGGTTGGTCTGAGAAGCCAGGGATGGTCTGTTATGGATCATATTACTGACTGTCTCTTTAAAATCCCTCAGTCTGTTGGTGCTGCTGGATGGTTTAGAGGCATTCCTAGGAGCCTGCTTCTCTTTCAGTGTTTCTCCTAAAAACCAAAGAATGAAGCAAATATAAATGTTTAAAGTGCTCGTGGATACCCAGATCCCAAAGCTGAGAAAGCAAGGAAAGCTCTCTGAGCAGAAAATAGAAGCCTCAGTCTGAAGTGTGACCAGTCTGACAAAATGAATTGGAAAGAGAAGTAATGCAGAGCGGCTTGCCTTCGCTGTGGTACCCTGAGGCCTGCGGCTCGTCGCCTTTCTTCCTAACCCGGCCAGAGCTCCTCTTGCGCTCTATCAGAGACCCTTTCTTGGATGTCAGTTTCTGATTACATTCACTATCAGTCAGGTGTCCTAAAAGAACAAGGAAATGGGGGTGAGCTGGTATCTGAGACTGACCTCCATCCTCTTGAGAAGCTAGTCTCCCTCTGGGATTCGTGGCAGTGGCACACATTTAGTGTACTGCGGATTGACAGCTGCAGGGGTTATGGCTACCAGATTTAAGTGTGGCAGGAATCTCTTAATAGAGGAATACAAAGAAGCTCAAGTAGTTAATGGGAGCTTCCAAATGTACAATGTTTCCTGAGCAATTACCAGTCTCAATCCCACCCCTAATTTTTCCTGGTAATCTGAAGAACAAATTACTCAATACTTTTTAGAAGGTGAAAGTCTTAAAGACTGTATAAAAATGTCATGTACCAATGTATTTTTCACTCTTATAAATAGAAGACAAAGCTTTCCTTTTATTTATTTAGCAACACATACCAAGTAAGGCCTAAGTTTTATTACATCTGGTATTATCCCCGGTGTCCCAATCTCTGCCTATAAGAGCTCTGATTGTATACGGCTTTAAGACCCAGTTCTAAACCTTTCTTAAGTGTGAATCATTTAAAAGAACATTTGAACTTTGAATAATTCTCATTCCCATCCCCAAACTTAGCTTCACCAAACTTAGCTTCACCAAGAGATTATACTTCAGAGTTCCTTAATACTAATTGCTGGGAAACCCAGAACATCTGGGCTTTTTATGTAACTTGCCTTGCTTCATGCCCAGTGTATGTGAATGTATGAGTATGATTTGACAACAGCGAAGGTCAGATTCCAAAGGATATAATCATCTAAGATGCTGGAGGCCAGAGGTGAATTAAACAACTGAATTAAACTGAAAGGCAGGCTTAGAGAAAATCCCCTAGGTTCTCAAATGCGTTAAGAGTTAACAAAAATTTAACCAAAGGGGAGAGTGGAAACAAGGGAGGGAGGTGGGTTTGGCTGGGGGGGGTTGGGGGGGGTAGTGGAGGGAAAATGCAGACAACTGTAATTGAACAATAAAATAATTTTTTAAGAAAAGATGGGAATGGTGACAGGAGAGGGAAGAGAGAATGTTAACTTTTTAATTTTTTCACATCTGTATTTGTATTTTTCACAAAAATGTATTTTATAATATTTTACATAAAACATAAAAATCTTTGTATATGAAAAAAAAAGTTAACAAATATTTGGTTTCAGCCCTGGCTGGCGTGGCTCATTTGGATTGAGCGCCGGACTGCGAAGCAGAAGGTCACTGGTTCAATTCCCAGTCACAACACATGCCTGGGTTGCACGCCAGGTTCCCCAGTGTGGGAAGCTCAAGAGGCAACCACACATTGATATTTCTCTCCCTCCCTTCCCTTCTCTCTAAAAATAAATAAATAAAATCTTTTTAAAAATTTTAAAAAAATGTGGTTTCATATGTTAGCATATGAAAATCCTTGTACATATTCATGTATCAACAATATAGGGATATGGCTACATTTATCAATGCAATCTTTTATTGCTTTTATCTGATCCTTTGCTACTTCTAGGCCCGTGAGAAAGATTTAAGAAAGGAGGAAATAACTTGGAGCTACTGGGAGTACAAACACTAAACTAATGGAGACATGCTCCCCTACCCCCAGCCATTCACAAAGCTTTAACATAAACTTGAATATCCTGGAAAATATGCTTTATTTATCCTGTGTGACTTACCTTCTCCCTAGTTCACAGTTTCAGAAATATGGTTTTAAAAATATCACACTTTGCAGTAGTGATTTATGCAATAGTCATCAAAAATAATGTGAATCTGAGCAAACCTCTACATCTAACCACCAACTTATAAGAATATACAGCACAGAGAAACATGCTAAAGTTTACCCTAGGAACACAATCAACAAAATTTAGAATGTGGGGAATTTACAGGACAAACTACCTAGTTCTTCAACAATAAATTACAAGGAAAAAATAAGAGAAACCTATAGATTTAAAAGAAACACAAAAGACTTATCAACCCATTGTAATATGTAGACCTCATTTCTATTCTGAGTCAAACAAACAAACCATTAAAAAGTTATGACATTTATAAGAAATCTGATGTTTAAACACTCATTGGTTATTTAGTGGTTTAAAGGAGCTGCTGTTAATATTTTTAAATATGATAATGGTATGTTTATGAATAATTTCTTAGATATACATACTAAAATATTTATGAAACAGGTGACATGTCTGGGATTTGAATAATCCAGAATATTCAGAATAATCCAGGAGTAGGGGAAGTGGGTAGAGGTACAGAAAAAACTAGACTGGCCATGATTATGATTATTGAAACTAGGTGATGGGTACGTGGAGGGGCAGTATGCTATTCTGTATACGTCTGCATACGTTTGAAATTCTCTATTTTAAAAAAAGGGCCATGCACAGAGTATAAACTGCCATGAACTCACTAATTCCCAAGTTCTATCCCTTGGGTGATAACTTGCATCTCGGCAGTCATTGGCTCACTGTTCTTCCTTTTATGCCCTATATTGATTTTCTCCACTGACATGGGCACATTCTGAACACATTAACATAAAAATTTAAGAGTGTTCTCTTCATGGAACTCACAATAACAAACAGGTAAGCTTTCATTCTTACGTGTCTCTGTCCTTCAGGAAGCCTAGCAAGGTGACAGGCAGGTGTCCCTTTCCCATATTATCTCAAAGCCCTTAATGTGGGACAAAGCCTGGCATGAGAACGTTATGAAGTATAAGACCACAAGAGTTTAATGGAGCACTATGAGAAGGACAGGGATTAAGAGCACAGCAGAAGAAAAGTAGATTAGATTTTAGAATAAACTATCACATCAATAATCTCACATCACAGCCCCGGCTGGTGTGGCTCAGTGGATTGAGTGCCAGCCCGCGAACCAAAGGGTCACTGGTTTGATTCCCAGTCAGGGCACATGCCTGGGTTGTCAGCCAAGTCCCCAGTAGGGGGCACGTGAGAGGCAACCACACATTGGTGTTTCCCTCTCTTTCTCTCTTCCTTCCCCTCTCTCTAAAAATAAATAAATAAAACCTTTAAAAAAATAATCACACCACAATTGTCCTTACTGACACACTGCTGTTGACAGGAATATAGGCAATGGAACACCATTGTTAACTCAGAATTGTGTTGCTTATTTTCATCCCACTCAATTACTAGAGTTCTGTGTCTTCCTGTCTTTGAATGACAAACATTTTTGACTTGTCCCAGTTTCTTTTTCTTGGAAACCCTTTCTGCAGGAACAAGCAGGATCCACTGCATGAGTCCCTACCTGTGTCCCGACTGCTCTGAGACGTGGAATCATTCTCCACATTATAGATGACTGTCCCCTGAGAATCAGAAGAGAAGTGACTGACCACAGATTCATGGTGGGTGTGTTTGTAGGGATAGCTCTCCGTTGAGGAATCTGTTCGAGTGTCGCTTGAGATGGAGGGCTCCCTCCCTGAGGGAAGGAGGAGACACAGACGCAAGAGTGAGGAAAGGGAGAAAGACAGTGACAGAGAGGGGCAGAGAGCTGGATGGCAACAAAGGTCCATAAGGCAAGAAATTCCTAGATGGAACAGTGAAAAGGATATACCAGAGCCATTCTTCCCGACACCCAACTTCCAGATAACCCCGACACACAAACAATCCTTCCCATTCCTGCCCCTACCTTGTGGAAGCCCTCACTTTGCCTGCCACTGTGAAAAACTGTGGGGCTTTTAGAAAACCTATGGGGGGAAAAGTGGAAGAAAGGAAAAAGTTGTGAAAAATAAGATCTACTTAGATAGAGTCCCAGGCCGACCTGGCATACACAACCCCTATCCCATAATTTTTCTCCTCTACTGCCAGAAATGTCACTTTAAAAAATTAATTGACGTTATAAGCACTTTTAGTATCTTTGAGAAATGATGGGGCTGTCCTTTATACTTCAGTGTGAATTAGTTAAATCAGAATACTTTCCTCTGAACACCTAGCTAAGGTAAGTGGTGACAATGGGTGTCTGATAGAAGGGAGAAGTGGAGCTGGTCTGGCTGAGGTGACAGAGCTGGGAAGAATACCAGTTATCAAGCAGGAGAGAGATACAACAGGGACAGAAAAGATTCCAAAGACAAGTGTCTTCTCTTTCAAAATTATACTTAGGGACAGCCCTAAAAATAGAAGTGGGGAAGAACATCTCTTTTTCTTCCTTTTCAGAAATCAAGCCAAAATCATTAGGGTTATATTTCTAATATACAGGGTCCAGCACAAATAATGCCCCCTTTCATTACAAAATCTTTTATTACAAAACCGTCAGCAGGTAATTCTGTAACATAACAATATCACACTGAAGCCCACCATATGCCATTTTAGGTGAAATGTTCAAATTAAAACTATAAATTATTACATCCATATTATTACCCTACCAACCACACTCAAGCAGGCGTTACTTTTGCCAGACCCTGTATTATGAGCCTCTCAGGCTAACCTGAGACTTTAGCCATGAAGCTGCAAATTGTTTCTACAGGAAAACATAATTCAGGCTCCAAACAACTGAGTTAGAAGTAAACAACTGGTTTATAAGCTGAAAAGTATCACTACTACTCTTGGCATTTTAAAACAAAAATCTCTCATCCCTAACACTATGACTACCTTTGCAGTAATGGATCATTTCCCTTGCTCTTAACAACTCATTTAAGTCACTGTTAAATTGCTAGTAAGAATCAGTCATCTGTCATCTTTCCCAATTAGAAGGTTAAATGCTGAGGTTTCCCTCACAAATTTAATATCTTAGTCTATCAACATAATTTCCTTCGAATTTTTGAATTGGGGACACACTGAATATAGGCAACACATTCTTGGAGGCTAAAGGACACAAAGCTGGAGAAAGCTGGGCTTCAGCACGAGTTGGCACTTCTCTCTTTTTTCTAATGGATCCTCTTTCTCCAAGCCAGGTTATGTGCTAGGCTCATGATCAAGAGTCCCAAATATCCAATGACCACACTGGAGAGGGGAAGGGGGAGGGAGTTGCAAGGCTGCTCACCAGAATCTTCACTATCGTAGCACATCCTGCTGTATGACTGGAATTCAACTTGGGGAGGCAGGTCCTGGGTGGACACTGGGGTACCCTGGGGGTCGGCATAAAGCAGCAGCAAAGGCTGGTAATGCCCCTTGATGCATTTGGTCACCACGTCCTTCCATTTGGGCCCAATCTGAACCAAAGACAATCATAAGAACAGGACAATTATACTTCATATCTACAATTCAAAACATATCTTCCTGTTCTGTTTTTCTAAAGAAAATAAAAGATGAAAAGACAAGAATCAAATACAGAGACAACAAAAGAGATCTTATACCTACACTTCATAAATTGTGTTAAATCTTTTTTTTTTTAGTTAAATCCTTTTAGAAAGCTTATAACCCTGTAAAAGACAGGAATGATTAATAAAATTACTTCTATTCCCATGAAACATCAATTCAGTTGTGAAATATGAATAAAAGTTCTCAAAGGTGAATATGCTATGTGAGGGGGCTTCAGCTGCCTTGGCGATCCTTTTTTCTTTCAAAGACATCAAATCAAAGCGTTTGCTTGAAATTTGCATTTCTATAATTTTCTCCTAAATATTAAAATCACTTTTATGAAGCTAAGGAACAGGCAGAAACTCTCTCACAGACTGCCTTAGAATGAATGACATTCCGAGTCAGAGTTCACACATGGCAGGGCATAAAATGTCAAGGGGCTTAGAACAGACAGCTGGGCCTCCCGGCCTGAGCTTTGTGCTGGATTCGGTGCCGCCTCCGCAGGGGAAGAGAGTGACCGAATCGCCATGGAAATAACAACCCAGCCAAACCCCCAACCTCGCCTGCTCTTTAACTTGAACCGGTCACATTGTTAGATGGTGTGCCCTTGGAGTCAGACAGCTATCACAGTTGTTATTTTATAATAGATGTTCAGTAAATTTATAACTGGGTTATCATTATTTTAACTAAAACACATTTATATGCTTTTTATATAACCTTATTCAATATCTTATAAGGCATGCAGTCTTATTCAAATGAAAAATCTAAAGCTCAAAGAATTTATATGCTGCCCAAAAGAGCAAAAAAAGAGATGAAGAAGGAAATTGGAGAATTTGACAAAGACTTCTATGGGGGAAGGTGCTGCTTACGGTCCACGCCTTGGGGTAGAATGTGTAAGCAGTCTAACTGCTAATGTCTAGCTGCTAACCTAATCACAAGAGCCTTTCTAACTCATGCAAATCCCCTAAACTACTTCATCTGGACTCTGGTTTAGACAGTACCACATTTCCAGATTTAAATGTCATCACAGCCCTGTTTTCTCTGTACTATCTCAAAAACATGTTCAGGGACCTAATAATCACAGAACAATTTATAGCAGCCCAGAGACACAGTATTACCCACTAATAATTCCAAGATTTGGAATTCTGAGCTTTCTGCTAACCTTATAACCTAATCTGAGGCATTAGATTGTTGTTGCTCAAATTAACCAATTAACACATTTTAAAAAATATTTTGTCAACTACAAATACAGAACTGTTCTGAATGCCACGTGAGGGCATTTAGAGAAAACAACAGAAGACATATTCATCCTGTCCTCGAGGAACTGGCCATCAACTGGGGAAGACAAGACTAATACTCTCATAAATCCAATAGATAGGCAGAGAGATATAAAAATTATGAAAATTAAACACTGAAGACAAATATTTTTCCTTAGTTTTTTGTTGCAGTTACCAAACACCTTAAGAAGGACTTGAATATTCCTACCTCCTTGACATGAGCATCATCAAAATACATCCACTTGCGGATCTTTGTTTGGAAAAAGAATGTAGAATAATGTTTGCCATAGTAACAGATCATTCCTACTAAGTACAGTTCAGACTGCTTGGCCCGGTCATCTGTCACTCTGAAAAACAGCTGTGGGGAAAGAAGAGAAAGGAAAGAACAGTGACATACTCAACCCTTTCACATCATCTGTGAGCAGAAGCCATCATTTCTTAAGGCACTGACTTGCGTCTCTGCCCTTCGGTGTAAGATTTTTTGCTAGTCCATATTATCATCAGAAATGATCATAAAAAGGCAAAACGTAGGGAAAAGCACGACAGAGAGTGGCCAATAACTGGTAAGGTGGTGATATTTCTTCCTAACCTTCAATAATATTTTTCTTGCTGGGGCCTATCATAAGAGGAGTCAGGAAAAGTTGAATAACCAAACCAAAACAAAACAAAAACACTCTTAAGTTTCAAAAGCTATTTACCAGCTGGCACCACAATATGAACTTCCTAACGAGACCCTAAGTAGGGGGTAAGAGAGTCTTTAGGAGAAGCAATACCCTCATGCTGGTTACCAGCATTTCAATTCCTAGATGTCCAACGCTGTGCTAGGTGCTGAGAGACAACAACAACAAAAAACACTGTAGAAAATGATTCTTGCCTTGAGGAACTTACTTGGTTGAGAAAACGATCATAAAAATAAAACCAGAACAGTACAAAATATGTAGGCTACAGAATTTTAGAAGAAGGAGATGTTGTTGTATATAGCCTACTCACTTCAGAGATTCCTTGGGAAGACCTAAAATAGGATCCCAAATAGTTCATTTATTCTCAGTAGTGGCTTAATGATATTTTAAAACAACAAGGGATCTTCTTGGTCATAGGGTTACCTGAGGGCAAAACGAATAGAAAGGAAACCAAAGAGTTTCTGACTCTTCTCTTGAACCCAAGGAAAACCCTGGCTGTGCCTTACATTAGGGCATGGAGCTGGTAAGGTTAAGCCTCCAGGTCTGAAGTCTGTTTCCCTGTTTTCTTAAATAGATTCAGAGAAAACCACTAACCCACTACACTGTCTTCTAAGCTACTTCGTTACCTTCTCAGCAGACACTGGTCCCTCACAGGGAACTTCGTTTTGCAGGACTCGAGCCACCAGCGTTCACCTCCTTCACCTCCCAAAGTAGCTCTGGTCAGGACTGCTCACTTCTCTGCCCTTACTCCCTCCCATGGCTGAATACGCCTGCCTGTTCTACATTGGTATAACCTAACAGTAAGTAGAGCACACAATAACTCTAAAAATTGCTTGATTTTTTTACCAGCACCTAAGCTCTGCCTATCTCGTCTTTCAAGGCCAAGCTCCTCCCATTTCCTATAAAAAGCCTTTGCTATCTACCCAAAGGAGGCATGTGATCATGTACTTACATGTATGCATATATAGGTGCACACATGTACAGCAGTGCCCCTTATTCACGGGGGACACATTCCAAGACACCCAGCAGATGTCTGAAACTGCATAGAGTACCCAACCCTATATATACTACCTTTTTTCTTATACACACATATCTATGATAAAGTTTAATTTATAAATTAGGCACAGTAAGAGATGAACAACAATAACTAATAATAAAATAGAAAAATTATATACTGTAATAAAATGTATGTGAATGTGGTCCTTCCCTCTCTCTAAATCTTACTGTACTACACTTCCTCTTCTTGTGATGACATGAAAGAACACCGAGCCTGCGAGGCGAGGTGAGGTGAAATGAACAATGCAGGCTGCTGTGATACAGCGTTAGGCTGCATTAAGGGTTCCTTTTACTTGAACACTAACACTGCAATACTGCAACAGTCCATCTGATAACTGAGAAGGCTACCAACTAACTTACCGGTGAGTGGCATATACAGTGCAGATACACTGGACAAAGGGATTATTCACCTCCCAGGGAGCAAGGAGTGAAAACGGAGAAATTTCATCACGCTACTGAGAACCACGTGTAACTTAAAATTTACAAATTGTTTACTTTTGGAATTTTCCATTTAATATTTTCAGACCACAGATGACTGTGGGCAACTGAAACCACAGAAAATGAAACCATGGGTAAGGAGGGACTACTACACACAAGTATGTTTGTCCAGAACTCTAGAGTCGTCATTTAGGATATAACTTTGTATTCAGTGTTCGTGCTCTTGAGCAAGAATAAGACACAATAACTCTAAGTCAGAGTTAAACTAACACTCACATCACCCAACTTAAGGCAGGTACCCAGGCTATGAATGACATCCTCTGCTAAGTCTGAGTGGTCCGAGTCCCATACCAGTCCAATTGTGATAATCTGTGGAGCATTCATCAGTACACGGCGAATGCGAATCCTCTCTCCACAGTTGCTCTGCAATACACACATAAGGGTAGTTGGACACATTTCCCACCAGCTCTGGCTCAATTCCACTAATCCCAGGGTTCCCCTCCCCACTCCAAACCCCACCACTAACTTAACTCACCGGACAGTTGCGGAGATCCCCCATGGTACTGGCATTCTGTAGCAGCTCACCAAACATGCTTGGTGAGGGTTTTTCTCGTCTTTCCAACATACAAATAGCCTGATTGCTTCAAGATGGGAAACAGATGGGGGACGATGGTGAGAGTTACAATTAAATCAAATAAATCATTCAATTAAATTTCTAACTCACATGTTTGACTTTCTTCCTCTGCCCACTTGTCCTGACCAGCCTCAGAGTCCCACAAACACAGAGTGGGACTGCCTCTGCCTGTCCCCAAATCTAAAGCTCATTGAATCCCTATTCTTCCTCCCACTTCGCTGGCCAGAACTGAAACTAAGAAAAAAGGAGGGGTGGAAAAAGAAGGAGAACAAAGGTTATTTTAAAATTATAGTTCTGAGTTCCTACAACATAGTGTAGACTCAGCAATAAGGATATAAACTATTTGGCTGCCTAGTTATAACCCAATTCGCGGAAGGAGTGCCTAGGGGGACAGAGAACCCTGTAAGACTCACCAAAGGGAGGTGGTAGAGATGTAATGCACCATCTGGATGAAAGGCAGTGGATCAGAAGTGGCGCCGCAGCTGGTACACACACACTGGGCCCGGCGTGGGCGGGGAAGCAAAACCAAGCAGCCATGGTCATGAACTGTTTTGGCACCTATTTGACACCCCACCTCCCAGGATAAAGTACTCTTAAACGACAAGTCTAAGAAGGGAGGGGGATAGAAACAAGGTTCACCTGCTCAAACAAGGTCATTGCAAACTTCTGGTGGGAGATGCAGTGCTTGGCGGTGCATATGTCTTCTTTGGTCTCGTCTGCGATGTGGAAGTGAATTCTCATCAGCAGGTTTTCCTAACAGGAGAGAACAAAAGCGGTGCACCAACAACACTCACCAGGTAAAGGCACAGACGGGTTGGCAGTTTACTCAGAGAAACAGCAATCTTCCTGGGAGGCAGAAAGTGACTGTTTTAGCTCTTGAATTTGAAATAATATAAATTCTTAGGAAGTTTCAAAATAATTGTATAGAAAGTCAATATACATTTTACCCAGTTTCCTCCGATGGTAACATCTTGTATGATTATGGTACCATGTCCAAACCAGGAAACGAACATGAATACAATCCAAAGTCTATTCAGGTCCCACCAGATTTCACTCATTTGTGTTTATGTGGGGCTCCATACAATTTTATCACATGTTGAGGGTCACGGAGCCACAACCACAATCAAGGTGGAAAACTGTTCCGTAAGCACAAGGACCCCTCATGCTACCCTTTTACAATCTCACCCACCCAATTCCAACCCTGACTCCTAGCAAACATGGACCTAATCCCTAATCTCTATAATTTTGTTATTTTTAAAATGCTATATAAATGGGATCATACAATGTATAACCTTTGGATACTGCATTTTTGACTCAGCATAATTCCCTTTAGATCCATTCTAAACATGACATAAATCAAGAGTTTATTCCTTTTTATTGCTGTGTAGTATTCTATAGTATAGAAGTACCACAATTTGTAACACCATTTACCCATGAAAGGAATTTGGGTTGTTTCTAGTTTGGGGACTATTATGAATAAAGCTTCTATGAATATTCATGTACAGGTTTTGGTATGAACAGAAAATGTCATTTCTCTGAGATGCAGGTCAAGAAAGGCAACTGTTGAGTCATATGGTGGTTTGCAGATTCCTTCTTTTAAGAAACTGCCAAGTTTTTTCTAAATAGCATTACCATTTTACAATTCCGCCAGCAACCAGTGATCCAGCTTCTCAGGAGTAGCTCTGATTTTGGCCTACATTTTACCCTGTAATGGGATGTGTATATTGTTCTCTCAGTTTTTTATTGGATGCACAGTATTTTGAAGGTTGATGGATAGAACCCAGAGTTCAGAGGAGTTAGGATCTTCCACTAAAAGTCACTGGGAGAAACATAGTTATCTAAATAGCACATTATGCGTGGGCTAAGAACTCAGTTATTCTCTGTTTAATTATTTTTAGTAATGTAGGAGTTCTCAAAATGTGGTCCCCAAATCAGTAGCATTAGTATTAGCATCACCTGGGAACTTGTCAGAGGCACATATTCTTGAGCCCTACTCAGAACTATTGAATCAGACACTCAAGGGGATAGGGCACAGCAATTTGCATTTTAATGAGCCCTGTCTCCTCTGAAGGTGACAGCCACTGTTTTCGGTAATGGCAAGCACAAAACTACCTTAAGCCTGAAGGACAAAGAGTAAACCTGCAAGGCTAGTCATACTGCATTTGCAGAGATACCCTAGTACTCTGAGAAACTAGGGAAATTTCCAGTTCTAACTGTAGAGACCAGGGGCACAGTAAATAACCACAATACAGTACCTAGTCCCTGCTGGAAACCATCAACAGCCCCACCTCACATCAAACAGGGCCAGAGGCCAGCACTTACAAAGCACTCTGCAGCATCATCCATAATTCCCAGCTGGAAGCGCTGTTCATCCTGGAAAGTCTTTGCCAGAGCACTGCGGAGAGTGTCAGATGGAAGCACTTTTTCACTACTACACTGAAACTGGTTAAAGATTCCCTGTAGGGAAGAGGTTAGACAAGGGGGAAAACACAATGCTGTTATTAAGCTTCTAAATATCCCAGTCTGTCATGCTAGCATCTCCATGCTCATAGTTATCAAGCCAAATGAACTTCCTACAAGTTGATATGCTTGCAGTTACTAATAAAAAGTAAAAAATGAGGAGTCAGAATAAAGGGCATGATCCTATGCTAATAAGAATAAGGATCCTTGCCCTTCCAACTGAGTATGTCAACATTAAGGACATATTAGGAGAGACCATTGTCCTGAGTCGATATTCAGTCACCTCATTTCCTCTGATCCAGAGAGAGGTAGATGGCCTACAGTAAGTAAATTATATGTAAATGGATTGATAAATTATTCTTTGGGGATTCATTCTATGAAATGTGGCCCCCTTCTTTTAAATGGTTTAGCTAACACAAAATTATCCAAAAGTACAAAGAATAATAAGTCTAACATGTCTAACACCAAGAAATAAACATTACATCATTTTTATTTCCAATCTACAGATAAAGCGAATGTCCCATTTAAGACTGCCCACTTTCTACCAGCCACTCACTATCATGAGTTTGTTGCATAATCTTTTATTTTTAATACTTTAACATATATGCATATAAATAGATACATACTATGTATATTTAGGGATGGATATACAGGGTAGGGCAAAAATAGGTTTACAGTTGTTCGTATGGAAAATAATACAATAATCAGTAACTATAATATAAGAATAAACTCTTGTGTTTTGCATACTCACAACTGTAAACCTATTTTTGCCCCATCCTGTATTGTGTGTGTACTTCTTGTTTATGTACAAAGTATCACACTGAATTTTACTTTTGAAAAAATTCAGCATTGTTTTCAGGTCTATCCATAATGATATAATACATATACCTGGTCTATTCCTAGTTTTAAGTTTCCCCTGTAGCACAGTCTTTTATCAGGTGACAATACCACATCTATTTATACATTCCTTTACTGACAGACATTTTGGCAGTCTCCAATTTTTTGCTATTATAGAGAGTCTATGCAAACTTATACTCCCACCAGTGCATGAATATAAATAAATTTCCCCATAGCCCTGCCAGCAGTTAATACAATCTGGTTAATTTTAGTCTTTCTAGCTACATTTGTTTTTTCTAGGTCTTTATGTGTAGTACTGTGGCAAATATCTTAGCCCAGCCTTCTGGTGCTTTTTATGTACAGCAGGGCTTTTTGTGTGTAATTAAATGTATCTACCTTCTCCATCTTCAACTACATCTGAAATAATGAACGGTATGTCCGTCCACAGAACGGAACAAAGAGTAGCAACAAGTGGCACCTGGCTTGATGAGTCCTTCTGATCAAGAGGCATCAAATCTCACCCAGAGACTAGAATGTGCTCCTTGACAGCACATGGCCCAGATCTTCACTAAACCACCCAGCAACTCACTCAACAGTGAATTACTTATCAACAGGCCAAAGAATGTCATTTGCTTGAAATTCTTATTAGTAATTTCTTCATATAAAAAAAATCCCATGGTCATTTTTCAGACTTGCTAAGGAGACCAGAAATGAGAGCGCTTTATAAACCTACCCGTGTGATCTAAGAATAGGGGCCCCACCAACCTACAGTGGTCAGTGGTCAGTTCTCGGTCCTCACCTTACTTTGTCCGATCAGCAGCTTGGTCACTCATTCCCTTCAGGTTTTCATCCAGATATTATCTCCTGAATACAGCATTTCCTGATAACACTACTTAAAATTGCAAACTCTACCCTCTCTTCCCAAACCTCCCACCCTTACCTGTTTTATTTTTCCCTGTGGCACTTATTACTATCTGCCATGGCATGTATTTTACATATCTACTGTCTGACTGTACTGTCTAAAATATGAAGACAGAAATTTTTATCCTTTAATTCCCTGCTATATTCCCAGAACCTTGAAAGTACTAGCATACAGAGAGTAATCAATAACTAGTTTTAAATAAATAAATGAGTGAATGAACATATCAGTCAATCATGTCATATGGGTAGATCTTATTAAGGGAAGATATTATTAAGTTCTCTCTCTCTCTCAGCAGAAAGAGTGAACTTTTTTAAGGTAACTTTTTTTAAGTTAGAGCAAAACGGGACTAAACCTCATTCTGCTCATTTCAAGTGGGAACTATTTTTGTCATTCTGCTCTTTCTAGCATGGTTTCTCTTCATTCCCATTGAGCATCCATCCCTACAGCAGCTCAGGAATAAGTTACTGTTATTTACCTGCTATTATTTCCCTACAAATGACTTCATACGATGTAGAGGAAGCAGTACCAGCAATACATATTTCATATTATTTAATAAGCTGGGAGGGAAATCTTATAATTACTCCAAGTTATTTTGGATTAACCTAGAAATTTTTCACAAGTCTATTGTAAGATCAAGTAAAGGCAGGGCAGGACCTTCTATAATTTTTTGCTGAAAATAGATGAATATCTCCGAGTGGTCTCTTAAACTAGACCAGAAGGAAGTGTCGAGGTCCATAGTTAAACAGTCCCAGAGGGCAAGTGGGTATCTGCCAAGTGACCTATGAGATTCTGAGACTTAGGGGAACATGGGGAAACAAAGGAAAATGAAGGTGGGAAAATCAACAGTGACTACTTCTATAAATAAATGGTGGTCTGACCACTTGACTTGCTGAAAGCCACCTCAGCTTGGCAAATCCTAGTAACCAATGGCATATCTCAACCTGCTGCTCTTCTCAATTGTTAATGGTAAGACGTTACTCCTGACAAAGGCTCTATCCCTGGAGGAAGGGATAGATGAGATTTGGCTCTTTTTGTTCAAAATCCAAAACTGGTTCCAAAACAAACCAATGGTAAATTAGTTCCAGAATAGTTCTGTATAAATATATTGGCAAACTACAGCTCCTTCAAGCTTTCTCAACTGAGTTTCCTCAAGAAGTAAACCCTAATACTCTAAGGCATCAACAGTTCCTAATGAAATACTTCTCTCCCACGCACAGTACTAGTTATGTTATCATTCTAGATAGAATTAAGAAAATAGTCACTGACATCACTTTCTGTATTCTACGGTTCAGATGAACCTGTTTGAGAAAGCACAGGGTTCCAGTGAGAGATGGTAAAGCGTACCAGTTGGGAGGATGAAATCTGGAAGCAGACTATCAGGGTTCAAAATCCTAGCCTTGTTACTTACTTTTTATATGATCTTGGACAAGCTACTTAACTTCTCTAGGCTTTAGTTTCTTCTTTTAAAAGAATATTAATAATAGTATTTACCTTCTTGGGTTATTTAAGGATTATATAAGTTATCTGTATGTCTATATCTTAGACTAATGTCCAGCAGTATGATAAGTGCTATCTCAGTGTTAGCTATTACTATTATTTTTTAATACACTAAGGACAGACAGTTTGTCTGTCATTGACCTATCCCGAAGAAGAGCCTTCAGTCAGAAACACTTCTACATTCAGCTACCTGCTATTCAAGAGAGGCAGATTTCCCATGACCTAGATAAGGAGGGTTTCAGCACAGAAAGAGAAAGACCTAAGCAGGGGTGTCCAACCTTTTGGCATCTCTGGGCCACACTGGAAGACGAAGAGTTGTCTTGGGCCACACACTAAATACACAAACACTAACGAAAACTGATGAGCAAAAAAAAAAAAAGGTTTTAAGTAAATTTACGATTTTATGTTGGGCCACATTCACAGCCATCCCAGGCCGCGGGTTGGACGCCCCTGAGAGTTAAGAGCTCTGCCTGTGCCTGCAGTCGATATGCAACAACGGATCTGGCTCTTGTGTTCAGTGACATCACCATCTCCATCTTTCTTCACTTCTTAATTACAGGCAGCTTTCTCCAAACACACTGAGTATCTGAATGCATTTAGAATGGCCTCTGCTTGCTTCTTCTTTATTTTCTTCTTTTAATTACTGTTATCAATTTTGCTCTGCTATTGTCAGGAAGAAGCAAGTGTATCAGGGATGAAGCAGCCTGAGCCTGAACAGCATGCATCTGTGGAGCTGCAGCTCTGGCAGAAGCTGGAGCACAAAGCCCCTCTGTTAGGGCAGCACACTAACCCCTGTGTGTCCCTCTCACATGAGCACAGGGCTGGAACGGGCCTCCTCCTGTTCCTTTTTTCACCCTCCTCCCACCTTTCCCAGAGGGAGATCCTGTTCACACCAAAGAAAGCCAAGAACATTTAGTTCAGCAGTAAGAACAGGTGGTAGCACCAATAAGGAACAAAAACTGGTATTCTTCCAATTGCTGAGTTCTACAGCAGGGAGGGAGAAAGGGCAGGAAGAACCAAAATCCAGGAATTTTTCCCTGTGGAGTCCCTGATGGTTGCATTTCAATAAACAGAAAACCCACCTTTGAGGTTTCTCTCTGCTCTTCTTCATAGGGTGAAACCAGAGAGGTCTTCCTTTTCATTCACAGGAAAAGTCAAATTACTTTTTGTCTATTAACTATTTTCTTGGATGCCATGCAAAAGCAACAAAACTTTAATGACTAAAAGCAGGTGCTGCTCCACCCATCTCTCTTGGATCAAGCAGCAAATAATTCTACCCACATGAGCACATAATTATTTGGGTTAGCCAAGAACCATGCAAATAAGAAAAGTACCATAAAGACAGAAAGTCTGTGCTTTGGCAAATACAAGTGCAGCTGTTGTTTAAGTCTTGGGGTTATTCCCTCCTAAAACACAGACTTCTATCTTTAGGGAGGAAACAGCTATTTATTTCTCTCTCAGGGTTTCCCAGCCTTGCAACTGAAAGAAGTCATGAGTACAGAAGATGGGGGTCAAGGAGAAGGGCTGTCACTAAATTTGATGTTT
Source organism: Macrotus californicus (assembly GCA_007922815.1). Classification (NCBI taxonomy): domain Eukaryota; kingdom Metazoa; phylum Chordata; class Mammalia; order Chiroptera; family Phyllostomidae; genus Macrotus; species Macrotus californicus. The sequence goes on along the minus strand of VMDR010007162.1, from coordinate 17,321 downwards.
TATGGGCCCGAGGTTTTTGGATAGTGCCCTAGTCAGCTGAGAGGTGTCAACAATCCCTTCTGCAAAGGCACAACACACTTTATATACCACTATATTCAATTCTTAAGGTTTCTCTTCTTGATCTGGGCTTCCCAAATCTCTCAACATTTTGGCCGTCATAATTAGTCCTTTTCTCCACATCTACTGGAAATCATAGATTAAATAAATCATAAACCTAAGTGTGGCCCATCAGGCGTATTTGAAAGCACAACTGTCTGAAAAGAAGACAAAGGAGCTCCTGCTGGTGTGGCTCAGTGGATTGCGTGCCCACCTACAAACTAAAGAGTCACTGGTTCAATTCCCAATCGGGGCACAGGCCTGGGTTGCAGGCTAGGCCCCTGATGGGGGCTGAGAGAAGATAACTAATCGATGTGTCTCTCCCATATTGATATTTCTCTCCCTCTCTTTCTCCCTTCCTCCCCTTCTCTCTGAAAATAAATAAAATCTGTAAAAAAAATAAAATAAAAGGGCTAATCCTTGAGTGTCACTGACTACTAGAAAAGAACTTTCACACTAGTCTTGTGTGTTCAAAGGATGTTAAATGTTCTCTTTCAAGAGATGAAAGAATATGTAACTGTTTAACATTTTGGCATCAATAACAATAACACTGAATTTTCAACATTTTATTGCAGAAGATTTCAAACATATCAGCGTAGACAAAATAGCACAATAGACTCCCATGCATCCATCTTCAACAATTATCAGCCCCTGGCTAATCTCATTTCATATATACCACCCACCCACTTACCCTACTCCCAGATCATTTTGAAGCAAACTACAGATGGTATTTATCTGTAAATATTTCAGACTATGCCTCTAAAAACTAAGAACTCTTTTTACATAAAACAGAACCATAATATCATTACAACACACAGAAAAAGGTAATAACAATTCCTTAATATAATCAAATACCCAGTCAGTTTAATAGAAATTCTTGGTCCAACTTTGGGAAAGGCAGCAAACAGGTGGCTAGGTTCTCTCTTGAGACTCTTTAACCTTACACCTAAAAATAGCTACCCTCTGGACTTCCTGATCAGAATATTACTCACATATCCCCCACCAGTCCCTTTAAATTCAATTCAATTATCAATGCCATATCTCCCCATAACTTTAGGACTTAATTTGCACCCAGTTCATAATCCATACTTTGAACTTGTCATGGTAAAGTTAAAGACCATGGTAAGCTACCTATCACACTCATTCCCGCTACCTATAAAAAACAGAGAGACATCCGCATACACACAAGGACATATTCACAGGGAGCGAGAAACACCAAGACTTCAGGACACTGAACAGAGACATGCAAAGTCAGAGACAAGTCAAATTCACCAGAAAATGGTATTGCTTTCAGTGGGAAATAATAAACTAAGGTAGAGATTTTTATAAAATACAATACTCAATTTGCTAATTTTTGCCAAGATCAAAAATATAGAATCTTATAGATTACCAACTATTCAAATAAAATTTTAAAGATTAATACCATAACCACTTTCCCCATAGGGGAAATGAAAAGGAGGACCCTTCTGGACATAATACCAAAATTTTGAAATTATATAAGTTTCAGGTTCTGCCATAAAATGTGGAAAGAAAAGAAACATGATAATCCACTATTTTTCCTTGCAGTTATACCTCTCTATTTGAATATAATGTGAAATTCTTAAGTCCAAATTTTAAAAAGGATAAGAGACTCAGATTTATACTATTCAAGCTATGTCAGTGGTTAAATTAGTTAAATATTTAGGTACAGCCTACTGAGAATTTAATACTAAGAAAGCTTAGCCAAAAGACCACACAAACACCTTGTACCCCCATAGGTAAAGCAAAACAAGAAAGTCCAACTCAAATAGGTGACATGTGCATTAGACACAAGAACATACATTTCTTATGTGAAAACTGTTTATATTTTATTATTTTTTTATACTTTTTAACCTTTCAATTATGGTTTACATTCAATATTATTTTATATTAGTTTCAGTTGTACAACATAGTAGTTACATAATTCACAAAGTTATTCCCACCTCCCACGCCAACCATTCTAGTACACACCTGACATCATACATAGTTATTACACTATTATTGGCTATATTTCCTATGCTGTACTTTAAATCCCCATGACTATTTTGTAATTCCAGTTCGTACTTTTTAATCCCTTCACTGTTTTCACCCACTCCCCCAACCCCCTTGCATCTGGCAACCCTCAGTTTGTTCTCTGTATCTACGAGTCTGTTTCTGTTTTGTTTGTTCATTTATTTTGTTCTTTAGATTCCACATATAAGTGAAATCATATGGTATTTACCTTTCTCTGTCAGACTTGTTTCACTTAGCATAATACCATGAGGACTGTTTATTAATAGCTAAAATTTCCAGGGAACATATGAGAAACCGAATTTCTTGGTTTAAACAGTCAGTCCAGGATAATGGGTTTACTCCTCTTTGATACTGGCCATGACTACAGGACAATGAAGAGTCTTCCACACCTATAATCTACAAAAAAAAAAAAAGCACTAGATTGACAATGAATGATGAGTAATTTCTTGTACCACTTTACTCCCTGGGCTTATAGTTCAGTATCCAATAGAATAACAACTACATGGAACATGCTAAAAAATACTGAAGGACTTGTTTCCTAACTCTCACACCCACCCGCCCCCACCAACCCCAATTAACCAGTGGGCTATCAGCGAACGCAGTCTTCCCTACACCTTCAGAGCAGTCTTACTGCTCTGCAGATACGGACTTATGCTGCAGGATACCCTGTATACAAAAACCCATTTCCTCCCCATCTATGCCCCCCCCCCACCGCCATACCCTGGGATTCGTGTTACACCAGCATTCTTAAAAGAAAAATCACTAATTGAGAAGATTTGTTGAATTTAATCAATCAATGCAGCATTCTTCTTTGCCTATAACAAAAAACACTCTGTCCTACATCCTGGCACTGCAAAGCCTCCAGTACAATCCCTGGAAGAAGAACAAAATCTTTGTGGCATACTAAGTACAGAGGACGGATTTCCTCCCCTGAACAGAGATAAATAAATAAGTCAATACCAAAGTAAAGTCATAACCTGGGGCTGGGGCTGTAACAGTAGATTCAATATGAATAATAACTAAGAGTTCTGGGCTATAGGGCATGACAACAGCTGAGGTCAGAAAAAATCTTTTAGTAATACTAGATGAAAATAAATTTGGGGTTTTTGAAGCGACAGGGTAATGAGCACATAAATCTCTTCTATTTGCTAAGTCAGAGTTGAAAGGCATTGTAGTTCAAAGTAAGCAGAAAGACACACCAACACAAATTATTTTTGGTGAAAGCCATCATTAAAAATTCCCATGCAAGATTTGGGATTGAAATTACTTTAGGGACTTAATACCAAATAATACAGGAAAAAAGTACATTTTACAGGACCAAAGAAATGGGTTACATTAAAACTGTATACAAACTACCAGAAAGCAATTATAAGCACTGGATACAACATATACTACACTACCTGGTGAAGACCACAAAGCACTGAGATATTGATAGACATTCACAGAGCAGAAGGAAAAGCCAAAAATATTAAACAAAGACATGAACCAAAAGGTGTTCTCATAAGGCCAACAGTAAGTGCATTTTAAGGGTTGGTGCAAGGGAAAGCACACAACTGAAGAAAAAGCAGGGATACATATCTTTCAACCAGACATTGACGGGCAAATCCTTGATCCAAACATCAGCCTAAGGGAAAGTTGCCTAGCTTCTGATTCATCTAAGAACATGTTTGTGTTTCTTTTTGTCCTTAATAGTGGGTTCTAGAGCTAAAAAAATTATGCTCCAACAAAAAGAATTCAAACTTTATAGAAATGGCAAATTTTTAAGAGAGTACTTCAAATTCAGGAATTTTTGGAATCTCCTGGGGTTTTTGTTGTTGTCATGTTTATTGTGTTCCTACACTACAGAATATTTTTATTCAACAAATCATAAAAGAATGACACTATTGACGTAGTTATCTGAAGGATACTCAGACCATTTGGCCTCTTGAATAACATATAATCACATGGAAAAGGGTAATCATTTTAGATTGCAGTATTCTGTTTTGAAAAAAAAATCTTTGAAATATCACACTTATCATTAAAGAATGCAAACAGGACGTAAGTGCCAGCAAAAAGGAATATTTACTAGTCTCATCAAACATTCCTCTAATTTTTAAATAGGAGGCAGAGAAAAAAATATACTGAATTATACCCACAGAGAAAAACATATATGGAATCATACCCACACTGCAACACCCCAAAGTCAACATGTAACTTAACCACAGAATACCTATAACTCCTCTGCTGCCAGGCTCCGAGGCTTTCTCCTTCAGCAGAGCTTTTCCACCATCAACACTCCCACCACCGCCCCACACACGTCTCACCCTTCACTTACTGAATGAGGAATGAAGGCCTAGATTAGCAGACTTACTAAAAAATGTGTGAGACGAAAAGTCACAATATGAAAATCTCTATTAAATAAGACAGTAGTGAGAGAGCATAAAAGACAAAAAGGCAAAGAAAAAAAAGGGCAAGTACCCCAAACTCCATACTGAAATCCAAGACACACTAAAACAATATATAAACCCAGAAAAGTTATATGTTTTCATTATGGTTCAGGAACTGTGAGGAACACCAAGAAGGAAGAAAAGCTGAGCCACTTTCCCAAAAGAGCCAGCTTCTCATTCAGCCATGCTAACCACTGTGAAGTCAAACAATCATGGATCTGGACAGAGACAGTATTTTAAAAACTTCATGAAGGAGTAAATTTCTGCCCTGGCCAGGTGGCTCAGTTAGTTAGAGCATTCTCCCACGTGCCAGAAGTTTGCAGGTTTGATTCCCTTTCAGGCAGGGCACATACTAGGTCACAGGTTCGACCCCTGGTCCTGGTGCCTATGGGGGGCAATCAATCGATATTTCTTTCTCACATCCATGTTGATGTCTCTCAATGTCTCTTTTTATCTCTCTCTCTCTTCCTCTCCCTCTAAAATCAATAAAAACACATCCCTATGATTCAGATGTTGGAACATTTAAAGTTGTCCCGGAGGATCCCAAGCCTCTCCTCATTTTTCAAATTCTTGTTTCTTCATTCTGTTCTGGTTGAATGTTTATTTCTTCCTTCTGCTCCAAATCATTGATGTGAGTCCCAGTTTCCTTCCCTTCACTGTTGGTTCCCTGTATATTTTTCTTTATTTCACTTTGCATACCCTTCACTTTTTCCTCTCTTTTGCAACCATACTCAACCACGTCTGTAAGCACTCTGATTACCAGTATTTTGAACTCTGCATCTGATAGGTTGGCTATCTCTTCATCACTTAGTTCTATTTTTGGAGCTTTGATTTGTTCTTTTATTCAGGCCATATTTTTTTTTGTCTCAGAGCGCCTTAGGTATTCACCAGGGTGGGGCAACCCAAGTTGCTGTGTTGTGGTGCTGTATGTGGTAGAGGGGTCTGAGAGGGAACAATGCCACTTGCTCAGCTCCCAAACCTCTCAGTCACTTCCTTGCTACCCACAAGCAAATTGGGCCTTTCTGATGTGGATTCCCAGGCCAGGGGGCTTGTGTATCATTCTAGGACCCCGTGGATCTCTCCAACAAACTCTCCTGTGAGACTGGCAGTTTCTCCTGCTGCCACAACCCTACAGGTTTTTACAGCCAGAGGTTCTGAGGCTTTAATTTCCTGTGCTGAAACCCTGCGTTGCACTATATGTCTCTGCAGTTGTTCCTCCTGATTTATCCACCTGCTAATGTGGGACCCTCCAGTCTGCCAGCCACCACCTTGCCCGCCACAGTCCACTAATCACAGGGTGCCAGAAAGAGAAGAAGAAGAGCAAGAAATTGAAAACTTATTTGAAAAAATAATGAAGGAGAACTTCCCTAATCTGGCAAAGGAATAGACTTCCAGGAAGTCCAGGAAGCTCAGAGAGTCCCAAAGAAGTTGGACCCAAGGAGGAACACACCAAGGCACATCATAATTACATTACTCAAGATAAAAGATAAAGAGAGAATCTTAAAAGCAGCAAGAGAAAAGGAAGACAGTAATCTACAAAAGAGTGCCCATAAGACTGTCGGCTGATTTCTCCAAAGAAAACTTGCAGGCAAGAAGGGGCTGGCAAGAAGTATTCCAAGCCATGAAAGGCAAGGACCTACATCCAAGATTACTCTCTCCAGCAAAGCTATCATTTAGAATGGAAGGGCAGATGAAGTGCTTCCCAGAGAAGGTCAAGTTAAAGGAGTTCATCATCACCAAGCCCTTATTATATGAAATGTTAAAGGGACTTATCTAAGAAAAAGAAGATCAAAAATATAAACAGTAAAATGACAACAAACTCACAAGTGAACCTAAAAAAACAAAAACAAAGACAAAGAACTAGAATAGGAACAGAATCACAGAAATGGAGATCACATGGAGGGTTATCATCAGGGGAATGGGTGGGGAGAGAGGGTGAAAAGGTACAGGGAATAAGAAGCATAAATGGTAGGTAGAAGATAGACAGGGGGAGGTTAAGAATAGTATAGGAAACATAGAAGCCTAAGAACTCATATATATGACCCATGGACATGAACTAAGGGGGGTAATGTGGGTAGGATGGGGTGTGCAGGGCAGAGGGGAATAAAGGGGGGGAGGGAATGGGACAACTGTAATAGCATAATCAATAAAATATATTTTTAAATAAATAAATAAATAAAATAAAATAAATAAAAAAAGAAAAAGAAAAACACATCCTCCACCCTGGCCAGCATGGCTCAGATGGTTGGGTGTTGTCTGGTAAACTGAAAAGTTGTGGGTTTGATTCCCAGCCAGGACACATTTCTAAGTTGGAGGTTCAGTCCCAAGTGAGGGCATGATCAAGAGGCAACCGTTTGATGGTTCTCTCTCACATCCATGTTTCTCTCCCTATCTCTTTTCCTCCCTTCCCGTCTCTCTAAAAAGAGGATTTAAAAAAACAAAAGAGAAGAAAAGAAAAGCACATCCTCCAGTGAGGATTTGGAAAAGAAAAGAAAGACAACTGGGTGCCACTTCAAAATTTTAAGAAGGGAGTAGCTCCAGGCTACCCTTGGGTAAGACAAATGAAATAGGAAGACACTAGAGATAGAGAAACAACTTAGGAGTCTAAAAAAAAGCATTTTTTAAACTAAAACAGTGGGCAAAAATACTTATTACTAGAAATATCATACACCAGAGAGGAAGCATAAGGAGAAATGGCAATCTCTGTAGTGGATTTAGGCAATTTTCAGTGTTTTACTTTATACTTTAGTGTGCTTTCTAAAATAATGGAATTACTTTAAAATATATATTTTTAATAAAAAATAAAATCATCATTTAAATAAATAACAAACATGTATATATAGAGTCAAATAATAATACATAAGTGCCTATAGCCCACCACCCAATTTAAGAAAAAGAAAAATTTGCCCTGGCTAGTGTGGCTCAGTGGGTTGAGCTCTGGCCTGCGAAACAAGGGGTCGCCAGTTCAATTCCCAGTCAGGGCACATGCCTGGGCTGCGGGAGGGGGCACACAAGAGGCAAGCACACATTGATGTTTCCCTCCTTCTCTTTCTGCCTCCCTTACCCTCTGTAAAAGGAAATAAATAAAATCTTTTAATTTTTTTTTAAGAAATAAAGGATTTCTTTAAAAAAAAGAAATAGAAAAATTAACAATGAGTCTGACACGCCCCAGTGGATTACATTGCCCCCCTCCATCTTCCAAAGGTAAACACTATCATGAATTTTGTGAATCATTCCCTTATTCTCTGGTTTTAGTACATGTATATATTCCTGAACAATTAGTTGTTTAATTTTGCCTTTTTCTGATTATTAGTTTATTAATGAAATCATAATTTATGTAGTTTTTTATGACTTGCTTTTTTCATTCCATGTGATGTTTTCGTGATGAATTCAAGTTGATATATGTGGCTGCAAGCTTCTACTTTTCACTACTGTGGTATTTTACTCTAGGACTAAATCATAATTTTTAATTCATTCTATTATTGTTGGAATGGGTTGTTTCCATTTTTCTATAATCACAAAAAACTACTACTACTTTGAACATTCTCAAGTATATCTTCTAGTACGTATGTATGTACGAGGAAGTTTTCACAGCATATACGTAGGAGTAGAAAAACTGAATGGTACAGTATATGCTAGTTCAATTTTACTGGACAAATGTAATAACAGACTGTTTTACTAAGTAGTGGTATCAGTTTGTATTCCAACCAGCAATGTATGTAAATTCTCATTCTTCTACCTTTTAATTAACAGTTTTATCTGATTTTTAAATTTCTACTAATCTGAAGGATATGGCTTAATTTACATTTCTTTTTTTAATTTAATTTTTATTGTATTTTTTTCCATAAAGAGGATAAGCATCTTTCATATGCTTACAGGTCATTTGGATTTCCTATCCTGAGAAATGCCTGTTTATGTCTTTTGGCCATTTTCCTATTGACACATTTATCTTTAACTTACTCTTGATAGGATTTCTTCTCTGAAGCACTATGCTGGATATCAATTTTTTGTTGGTTATATATATTACAGATATTTTCTGCCAGCTTATAGCCTTGTGTCTTCACTCTCTCCATGGAGTCATCTGATGAACAGAAGTTCTGGAATGTTCTTTATAGTAAAACGTCTCAATATTTCTGACTTTGTATTTTTCAGGTCTTGTTATGGAGAAGAGACTGTTCCATGACAAGACCGCTGTCTGTCCCATGAGCTGGGCCCAGGCCAGAAGGAGGCTGCTCTCTGAAGAGCCCGTGCAGAGACTGCTGTAATTGATGTTCGTTTTGACAGAGGTCAGCACCCCTCCCTTGCCTCCTGCTACGCGCTGGTTCCTGGAACAGGCTGTTGTTCTGACCTGGTCAAGCATGTAACTCCCCACACCCGGTAGCATTCATTTACTAGTACACATGACTATCCCCTCCCTTACCCCACATAATTCTGTGGTGCCTGCCTAGTAGCACAGGGATACACTTCATCTTGCTACCACCAAAGATATGCCTCATATGTGTGTTTCCCTTAATAAAACTATTAATCACCACAATGGAGTGGCCAACCTATTTCTTTGGTCTTTCCCTGCCCTCTGCCTACAGAGGTAGATTTTCAGTCTCAGGACTTTGCCCTGGATCTGCAGGTACTAACACTTATTTAACAAATCCTTTCTATCCCTGAGGTCATCTCGTATTTTCTTCTAAAACCTAAACTGTCTTTCACATTTTAATCTTTAATTCATCTGAAATTCTTAATTTTGATATGAGATAGGGATCGAATTTCTTTTTTTCTGTATGGATAACCAGTTATCTAAGCTCCATTCATGGAAAAGTCCACTTTCCTCTTTGATTCGCAGAGCAAGTTTCCATTATGTCTGTTCCTAAACCAATGGATTTTGTTCCATTGGTTTATTAGTCATACTGTGCTGATACCACATTTTCTTAGTGACTACAGCTTTATAAGTTTTAATATCTGATCAAGTATGGTAGTCATTAGTACTGCTTGCCAAATATTTCTGGTTCTTTCTTCTCTCGAGGATTGTAATAGAACCACACTTTCTGGCTCCCTTGTAATTAATTCATTAGAGCCACATGATTAGCTCTGGTCAGTAAGCTGTGAGCAGAAGAGTGATGTGCTGAGCAAAACGGCCTGTGCAAAAGCCTCCAGAGCTCTTTTTCACTTTGGCTCAGCAACTAGTACAATAGTATTCACCTTGGTGTAATTTTGGCACCTGAGTTCCTGAGTGACTATAATCTGTAGGGTTTTCCTACTAATCTGCAGTGGACAAGTAAGGTGAATGAAAAATATTTTTGCATGTTTACCACTGAGATTTTAGTTTGTTACCACAAAATTACTTAGCCTACTCTGATACGCAAAGAAAGTTGCTCATTTTGTTACTATTCTTCAAGAGTGTCCTATCTATTCTTCACTGTTTGTCATATGAATTTCAGAATGAAATTTTCTTAACTTCCAGGAAAAACCTGCTGCTCAGAGTGTACATTAGCTAAAAAATTTAAGCTACACATAATCCATGATCCAGTAATCCCATTCCCAGGCATGTATGCAAAAGAAATGAATACACACTTGTAGATGTGTACAAGAGTGTTCTTGGCAATGTTGTTCACAAAAAAATCAAAAACTGAAAATAATCCAAATGACTACCAGCAGCAGAATGAATAAACAGTGGTTTGTTTTACACAATGAAATACCACAAAATAATGAAAATGAACAAACTCAACCTGCACACCACAAGATCTTATTAACATTGCTGAGCTAGCACTAAGAAGACATATGCACATAAATGTATAAAGAACAGTTCCATTTATAATAAACTTTCAAAAACAGGTTACTTTTAAATGAGATTGTTTAAGAATGGACACATAGATATTACAACTATCAGATAAAACTAGGAAGTGATTACCACAAACATTAGGGAAGTAGTCACCCCTGGAGAAAGAATAAGGTGACTGAGAAAGAAGGGAGAGTGAATGTCTATGGCATTGACAATATTCTACTTTTTTTAATCCTCACTTGAGGACATGCTTATTGATTTTAGAGAGAGGGGAAGAGAGAGAGAAACAGCAATTGGCTGCCTCTCGTACGCACCCTGATGGGGATCGAACCCACAACCTACATGTGTGCCCTGATGGGGAATTGAACCCACAACCTTTTAGTTTATGGGACGATGCTCCAACCAACTGAGCCACACCAGCCAGGGTGGCAATATTCTACTTTGACCTAAATAGTTGTTCAAAAGATGTTCACTTTATTGTTGTTGTTATTATATTATTTTATTATTATTATTATTATTATTATTATTATTATTATTATTATTATTATACTGGATGTCTGTTGGGGTTTTATGTCATATATCTTTTCTGTTAGATTTTTTCATTTATACTTTATATCTTTTGTTGGTATTATAAAACTTGTTTTAAAATTGCATTTTCTGTTCACTGCCAGTATATAGAAGTGTAAATGAATGTTATACCTTGATCCTATAAGCAACAACCTGCTAAATTCTCTTATTGATTCTAATGATTTATCAGTAGATTCTCTGAGGTTTTTTAAAAGATTTTATTTCTTTATTTTTAGAGAGAGAGGAAGGGAGGGAGAAAAAGAGGGAGAGAAACATCAATGTGTAGGAGACACATTGATTGTTTGCTTCCCCATTCCCCCAACCAGACCCGCCTACAACCCAGTCATGTGCCCTGACTGGGAATCAAGCAGACGACCCCTCAGTTCACCAGGCACTCAATCCACCAAGCCACACCAGCCAGGGCGAGATTTTTTTTAATAGTCAATCACATCAACTGCAAATAATGACAATTTTCTTTCTAATATTTATCTTTCCTTTGTTTTTCTTTTCTTATTGTACTGACTGGAACCTTGTTTAATGATAGATTATATTATTGTCATGTTCTACAAAAATATATTTTTTTTATTTTTTTAAAGATTTTATTTATTTATTTTTTAGAGAGGGGAGAGGAGGGAGAAAGAGAAGGAGAGAAACATCAATGTGTGGTTGCCTCTCACGCGCCCCCTACTGGGGACCTGGCCTGCAACCCAGGCATGTGCCCTGACTGGGAATCGAACCAGCGACCCTCTGGTTCGCAGGCCAGCACTCAACCACTGAGCCACACCAGCCAGGGCTATAAAAATATTTTTAAAGTAAGTAATAAAAGATACATCCTATAGGAGGGTCCCCGCCAGGTACTGATGGTCCATCCCAGAGTTATCCTTCCACACAATCATCATCCCTTCTGTTCTCTCAGGAAATGAATCCCTCTAGTTTGCATAAAGGACTATCTCTTAAAAACTATAGCTATTCTAACAATTAAAATTTCTCAGTTGCAGATGACAGCTAGTGGAGGGGGCCAAGGGGTGGACAGATTGAGCAAAAGGGAAAAAGGACTCATGGACATGGACAAACAGTATGGTGACTGCTGAGGGGAGGGGGTAAAAGGAGACTAAATGGTAATGGAAAAAAATTACAATAAAGATTAAATAAAAAATAAATAAACAAATAAATAAAAATTCTCAGCTATGCCCTGGCTGGTGTAGCTCAGTGGATTGAGTGCGGACAGTGAACCAAGGGGTCGCCGGTTTGATTCCCAGTCAGGGCATATGCCTAGGTTGTAGGCCAGGTCCCCAGTGGGGGCCACATGAGAGTCAACTACACATTGACATTTCTCTCCCTCTCTTTCTCCCTCCCTTCCCCTCTCTCTAAAAATAAATAAATAAAATCTTAAAAAAAAAATTCTCAGTTATTAGAACCAAGTTCAGCTCATCTATACTGTCAAAGAAATTCTTTTGCATTATAAATCTATTTAAAAATTTCTAATTAAGTGTACAATAATTTAAAGAATGTAAACACCACCATCTACAACATTAAGTATGTACAAACTAGAACCTAATTATTTAACATTTATATAACCCTGAGGTCTTGAAAAGTACTTTAGGGGGGGAAAATCTAATTTTTAATATATTCTCATTATAACAAAAAAGACAGGGAAGGAAAAGAAATCTAGTGGATAGATAAGGCAGTGATATAATGAGGAACATACCAGAATGCCAATATATCCTCAGAGTAATGAAAACCCAAAATATAGCCTTTGATGCCCTAAAATCATTTACCTATCTATCATAAGCAACTGCTTCTCTGAAAGACTCCCAGTAGCCCTGGCTGGTGTGGCTCAGTGGGTCGAGCGCCGGCCTGGGAACTGAAAGACTCCCAGTATATATCCTCAGCCCCTGTAGGTTGGAAACAACGTCCTTTCTGTCCCTGGGTATCTTAGAAGGTATTTCAAAGTCAGGTGGTTGGTTTTCTTCATCTCTCTGGCTTATATAATCATATTGATTTATATCAGCATAACAATTTGTCCCCCTGGAAAATGAAACATAGTAAGACTGTGACAGCCAGTTCCCCCCCAATTCCCACCAGGGTCAGTGAAGAATATGGCAGTCCTGACTAATCAAAGGTATGTCAGGGGGTCACATACGTTCTTATTATCCCTTCCTGGTACAGATAAGAGTTTCCAGTTTCGGGAGACCCTTCTGCTAGGGACACTTTCAGAACTCAAACCTCTAGCAACTATCTTGCCTTTGTGTTTTGGTTTTAACGCCGTGAACTGGACTTCCCGTTGACTTGGGGACAAAAGAACCACTGTATTTCTTGTTTATCTAAAATTAGATACTTAATGTCAATACACCTTTCAGAAAATCAAGCCACATGTTCTTTTGGATATACTATGTCGGAATGGGCATAGTAAGAAATTTTATAATTTGTAAAAAGTTTGGTTTTATTAATATTTCATAGTTAAACTCCTAATTAACCAATAATTTATATTCTATATTTTTCTAAAAGTTACAATGGTTCCAAACAAAGGGTGGAGAAAAAAGATGTTTGTGACGCAAGTAACAAAAAGTTCAGAAGACTCAGTTACTTTTTTTTTAAAGATATCTATCATGGACTGAAAACTTAAAACTCATGCTGGCCAAAAAATTATTTTGAGTGAGTTGTTGCAAATAACCAATATTACTGGGAAATTCTCCTGAATTTTTTTGGTCACAATTCCTACTCTAAGATGTAAAAGCAACTAAACATATAATCATCACATCCAACCACCCCTGTGACAAACCAAGAATTCGGACTTTACGAGATTGAAAAATGGCTGTGGAAGCTTACTCAGAACTCAAGCAGACGCATCCAACCACAAACAATGCATTGTATATCTGGACCAAGAAAACACCGAGAAGCTACATGATAGAAAAGAGATAAATGGCAACTCAGCCCCTTATATATCTTATTTCTTCCTATTTCTACCTAAAATCTCCAAGTCAGAAATCTTTCATTTAATCCTATTTTCTTTGTCTCTAAATGAATCCCTAGTTTCATTTTTTTCAAAATTGTAAAACTTGGACTCAGATGATGGGGTAGAATACTGGTGCAAAGAATCTATTAAATGTGCCCTGGCTGGTGTAGCTCAGTGGATTGAGCATGGCCTGTGAATCAAAGGGTCACCAGTTTGACTCCCAGTCAAGGCACATGCCTGGGTTGTGGGCTAGGTCCCCGGTAGGGGGCATGTGAGAGGCAACCACACACTGATGTCTCTCTTCCTCTCTTTCTCCTTCCCTTTCCCTCTCTCTAAAAATAAATAAATAAAATCTTTAAAAAAAAAGAATCTATTAAATGTGATAATGGGAAACATGAGAGAATGAGAAAATTTTAATACTGGCTTTTCTTCGGTTTTTGGGACGATATTCCAACCAACTGAGCTACACTGGCCAGGGCCTAATACTGGCTTTTCTTAATAGGAAGAATTTGTTGATAAATTTAGCTTTAATAAATAATAGTTAATTCCACTAAAAACACTTGGGTTGTTTATGCTTTCAAAATGGAAATTTAAAATTAGCTTTTCAGTTAAACACTGAAAGCCTAAATAAGCACATTTGAATAGCATCCTATCACCTTAAATCAGGGGTGTCAAACTCATTTTCACCGGGGGCCACATCAGCCTTGCAGTTGCCTTCAAAGGGCTGAATGTAATTTCAACTCCTTAACAGTTAAGCAATAGTTACATTTATACACTCCTAAAATTATTTCGGCCCTTTAAAGGCAACCGCGAGGCTGATGTGGCCCCCAGTGAAAATGAGGTTGACACTGCTGCCTTAAACAAAGCTGTGCGGACAAAAGCATCAAAAAACTAATCATATTCACCCTTTGCACTAAACCACAAGCAGATAATTCAGTAATAAATTCTTTAGCATCGCCTTAATTAATCAAAAACCTCCTCAATATCAATCATTTGACAACCTATTGGGAATGAGAAACAAATGTGAAGTACTTACCTTAAGAGCACAAAAGATGCAGGAATCCCCCATGCATTTGTGAGTTGTAAGCTGCCTGAAACTACGTCGGAAGATGTCCAAGTGCCATAAAACCTGGCCAAAAATGGAAAATACATTACTGTATAAAAAGCCACTATTTAATTTTAAATTCAAGGGCTCAAGCAAACATAGGTAATGATTAAAGAAGATATCTTTACTCTCACGAGAAAAGCTCATTCTAGGACGTTAAATGTTCAAAATGGTGAGGCATCTAACAAGAAGGAGAGACGACCATATTCTGGAAAAGACATTAATTTGAACATGAACGAAGGTCACACAGAGAAAATGTGGTATGACATAACATCAAATGTGATCCTAAAGAAAAAATTCATGGCTTAATAGCTGCAGGAAAAGGGTTTATTTTAATGGTCCACCAAAAAGCAGGAATAGTTAAAAAACTTATTTAGAAGCTTGAATGATAGTGTGGAATTTTGTCTTTGTTAGATTTCCCAAGTTTTAGAGGGAGTTATAACCTCCTTAAGTCAACAAATTAAAAATAAAGGTGAGCCCCAGCTGGTGTGGTTCAGTGGATTGAGTGCCAGCCTGTGAACCAAAGGGTCGCAGGTTTGATTCCTAGTCAGGGCACATGCCCGGGTTGCAGGCCAGGTCCCCACTAGAGGATGTGCGAGAGGCAACCACACATTGATATTTCTCTCCCTCTCTTTCTCCTTCTGCTCCCCTCTGTCTAAAAATAAATAAATAAAATCTTAAAAAAATAAAAATAAAAAATAAAGGCAGTATCAACAATGATAAATCATGTTCATAGTATGTAACCTTGATATGAAATAATGAAAATGGCACTTCACTCTTATGGTCTTCCTCTTACAAACTCAAAACCCCAGTTTAATCATGAGGAAACCATTACACAAGTTCCAACAGTGGAAAATCCTATTAAATACTTGACTAGTACTCCTCAAAATTGTTAAGATCATCAAAAACAAGGAAATTCTGAAAATCTATCATAGCCAAGAGGAACCTATGGAAAAAGAAGTGTAAATGGGATCTAGGAATGGAAAAAGACACTAGGTAAACACTAAAAAAAAATCTGAATAAAATATGGACTTTGGTTAAAAAAGAAATGGTATAATATATAGCATAGTACCTTAGTAAGCTCCTCGTGCCTGGAAAACATTTAAATGGCACCATATATGAAAAGGCACTATACTTCTGGAGCCCCAGATTACAGAACACCTCTGGAGTTTCTTATTAAGTTGTCTCAAAGTATACATAGCTAAGTTCTTTGAAACATGCTATGCCATTTCTTTTTAAACTGAAGTTTATAGTTTATTCAGATTTCTTTAGTTTTTACCTAGTGTCTTTTTCCATTCCTAGATAGTCATTTTTCTAAAGATTTTATTTTATTTTTATCTCTAGATAGAGGAAAAGGGAGAGGGAGAAAGAGAAGGAGAGAAACATCAATCAGTTGCCTCTCACACACCCTCAGCTGGGGACCTGGCCCACAACCTAGGCATGTGCCTTGATGGGGAATCTAACAAGAAGGAGAACCACGACCTTTTGGTTTATAGACCGATGTTCAATTCATTGAGCCACACCAGCCATGGCCACTTACTTGCCAGGTTTCCTTAGGTTCCTCTTGGTTGTGACAGTTTCTCAAAATTTCCTTGTTTTTATTTTTTTTTTAAGATTTTATTTATTTATTTTAGAGAGAGGGGGAGGGAAGGAGAGAGGAAGAGAAAGAGAGTGTGGTTGCCTCTTACGTGCCCCCCACTGGGAATCTGGCCTACAACCCAGGCATGTGCCCTGACTAGGAATTGAACCGGTGACCCTTTGATTTGCAGTCCATGCTCAATCCACTGAGTTATACCAGCCTGGGCAAAATTTCCTTGTTTTCAATGTTCGTGACAATTTTGAGGAATATTAGTCAAGTACTTCCTAGGATGTCCCACTACAGAAAATTGATGTTTTCTCATGATTAAACTGGGGTATGGGTTATTAACATCATACTCAATGGGCAAAAACTACAGGTACTTCCCATAAGATCAGGAACAAGACAGGGATGTCCACTTTCACCACTCTTATTCAACATAGTACTGGAAGTCCTAGCCACAGCAATCAGACAAGAAAAAGAAATAAAAGGCATCCAAATTGGACAAGAAAAAGTAAAACTGTTCTTATTTGCAGATGACATGATAATATATAGAGAGAACCTTACATATTCCACCAAAAAAACTACTAGAACTGATAAATGAATTCAGTTAAGTAGCAGGATAAAAAATAAATATCCTGAAATTGGTTGCATTTTTGCATACCAATAATGAACTATCAGAAAGGGAAACTAAGAAAACAATCCCATTTACAATTGTATCAAAAAAACAAAACAAAATAACCAGAAATAAATCTAACCAAGGATGTATAAGACCTGTACTCAGAAAATTA